>JARFOD010067332.1:0-22635 GCA_031763545.1 Mopalia muscosa
TCGCAATGTACGCCCAAATAAATCTTGTCACATGGAATACTCAAATTGGGTTTGAATAGAATCTACGAGGGGACAGCATGTTTAGACAAAAAATACACCAAACAAAATCCTACACAGCATCTTAACATGTGGAATATCTTAACTCTGTCCTGTCATATGGAACTCATACTAACTAAGTATAAGTTTGATTCAAATTCCACAAGAAGTTTTGAAATTAACATAGAGAACCAAAATTTAGGCTTTGCAACCAGGTGGCGCCCCCTGTAGTCCAATATAGGCCAAAGCTAATCCCAAGTGACGGTTTGTCACATGGAACAATTATATAAGATTTGATGCGAATTCCATCAGACGTTTTTAAGTTAACATACAGAAACCAATTTGAAACCAACAGGTGGCGCCACATGTAGGTTGAAACACGCCAAAATCAATCCCAAGTGATGTCTTGTCACATGGAACACTCATACTAAGTTAGATTTGGATTGCACAAGAAGTTTTCAAATTAATATACAGAACCAAAATTTAGACCTTGCCACCTGGTGTTGCCACCTGTAGTCAAACATATGCCAAAACTAATTCCAAGTGATGTCTTGTCACATGGAACAATCAAATAAAGTTTGATTCGAATTACACCAGAAGCCAAACATACAGAAACCAAATTTAGACTTTTCTGCCAGGTGGCGCTACCTGTATGTCAATGCATGCCAAAATCAATCCCAAGTGATGTCTCGTCACATGGAAAACTCTTACTGAGTTTGGTTCGAATTCCATAAGAAGTTATCAAATTCACAAACAGAGACAAAATTAGGACTTTGCCAGCAGGTGGCTTCCACAATTCAACAAGAAGTTTTCAAAGTTAACAGAAATCCAACTAAGACTTTGTCACTAGGTGGCGCCAACTGTAAGTCAACACATGCCAAAATCAATCCAAAGTGATGTCTTGTCATATGGAACACTAATACTAAGTTTTATTTAAATTGCACAAGAAGTTTTCAAATTAATATACACAAGAAGTTTTCAAGTGAATATAAACAAGAAGTTTTCAAGTTAACAACAGAAACCCAATTTAGACTCTGCCACCAGGTGGCGCCCCCTGTAAGTCAACACATGCCAAAATCAATCCCAAGTGACGTTTTCCACATGGAACACTAACACTGAGTTTGATTAGAATTACACAAGAACTTTTCAAATTAATATACGGAACTGAAATTTAGACTGCCACCAGGTGGCACCTCCTGTAGTCCGAAATACGTCAAAACTTATCCACTGCCATGTTTTGTCACATGGAACAATCAAATAAAGTTTGATTCAAATTACACCAGAAGTTTTCAAGTAAACATACAGAAACCAAATTTCGACTTTTACGTCAGGCGGCACTACCTGTATGTCAACGCACGTCAAAATCAATCCCAAGTGATGTCTCGTTACATGGAAAACTCATACTAAGTTTGGTTTGAATTCCATAAGAAGTTATCAAATTAACAAACAGAAACAAAATTAAGACTTTGCCAGCAGGTGGCGCCATCTGTAGTCCGACATATGCCAAAATCAATCCTAAACGACGTCTTGACACATTTAACAAATAAACTAAGTTTGATTCGAATTCCATTAGTAGTTTTCAAGTTAACGTCTGGAAACCAAAACGTTGACAGAAGGACGGATGGACAAACAGACTGACAGAGAGACCATCCCAAAACATAATACGTTCTGTCAAATGGCGTGAGTATAAAAACTTTGGAAAACTGAGCAATTGCCAGTCATTTAGGTGAGGTGGACTGAGGGGCTTGTGCCTGTGAGCGAAAGTAAGTCAGCAGTCGGTCATACTAACAACCAAACTGTGACGGAGGGTTTTATACAACATCTTCATATGTGAAAGAAACAGTCCTTACAACCACTGTCAACAAACAATGCAATAAGAAAAAGTGCATAAACTACCAGTGCTGGACCACAGATTCGACTTTATGTCTTTATGTCTCTTATTTCAGAGGAAAACTGCCCATCTATCATCTGAACTATAAAAGTCATATAACACACACAAAGACAGGAGTATACAACACATGTCCCATATGATCACTAGGATAAGAATAATTTAGTAAACACGACATGTAGAAATAGAAAATTTGGTAGATAATTACATTTACCATTTGGTTGTCAAAATTGGCAGAATCTGTTCGTGTCAAACCTCGTTTTTCATTCTTCCCCTTCTCTCCTACAGTCCTCTGTCGCTCCTGGCAAACACATAATAACTTGTATTTAACAGTTAACATGTACATATATCAATTTGCCCACTATTTTGTTTAATGCTCCAGGCGACATTGATATGAAATGAATTCATTAAGATAACAATGACCATGGCCAAAACTAGAGACTGGTGCACAATTTCCACATAATTCACACTAACTCGAACAGCTCATTAATTTTTTGTTATCAAATTCGTTTTCTACCAAGTTTGGTTTTAGATCTCAGAATAGTTCTATAAGAGGATACAATACAGGGTAAGCATGACAGATGAAAAAAAAAGTAAAATCAATAAAACCTATTGTTAAATGTTGTACTCTAGGGTATTTCACTTATATGATGCTGGTTTGTTCCTTACTTAAAAATTGAGGAAAACCAGGAGGAAACCTTGAAAAAACCATCCCCACAATTGCTGGAGTCCCATTGAGTGACTCACTCATATAACTGAGGACATCAGACAGAGTCAAACCAGTGACACTACATCATAGTCGGGTTACCACTAAACCACGCTCCTGGGCCTCCTGAGATTATTTCATACAAGTAAATAATTTCTTCTGAATATATTTCCTTGTAAGTAGCTTGTTTGATTGGGGTTGAACATTCACTTATTATATTGAGAGTGCAGACATATGGGTGAAGGAAACCGCCCTCACATGACAGTGAACACAAACAATGACATGATACAAGACAATTACAGGACATTAAACAGGTAGGCAGGTTTACACTGCAAGGCACCACAACAGAAATATCTTCATCCCATCAGTTAGCTCAGAGAGCACCCTGGACAAGGAGAACTCCCACCAGCCACCCACTCTTCAGACTTCTAAATTATTGAGAACAGAACGGATGCAGACTGTGTATGGACTTCAAGCAGTGAAATAACTCAACCACAAAATTGTATGCTAATTGGCACAAAACTAACTCCATCATCTGAATTATGTGCTGGGCATATTGCTTGAGTTATACAGTACAACATGGGTGCTTTAAACCCTTGGCGGCCATCAGCCAAGATCGGGTTAAATGTCTATAACAAACAGAGACACGCATGCAAAATCAGTTTTAGGATAAAACAAACACATATCATAAAAAAGTGAATAATATTCTCAATTTATCAATTGCTAGATCGATTGATTAGTACCTGATATCACATTCAGGAGTATTTCACCCGTCTCACATATGTCAGATAGTAAAACCTCAAGTTTGATAGGTTGGTGTTCTATGTCATGTTTCAGGCATTTCAGTCACATGACCACGATGTAAACCCACAATAAAAGTCACACTATAAACACAGCCCGGAATTGTGAGGTGTTTTTTTTAAATTTCTGGTACTACTCAAGGGTAAACTGTCACTATTATACATTGTCAGCCTCTCTCTGAGGTATCTCTGCACCCATTGCTCAACTTCAGTCATACATCCAGCCTTGACACACTATCATAGTAATATTGATTCCAATGATAAACGCATTTAATGCTTGTTCTAGTACTGGTGCAATTCAGTTTATTTGTTGGTATAATCCACACCTGTTTGTTTAATTGATTGGGGTTTTACACTATATATTTCCAGCTTAATTATGAAGGGAGAACAGCTTCAATAGGTGACTGACAACAAGTCATAAGACTAACAGAGGACACATCAGTGTCATGTTGCCCCTCTAAAAAAATTAGTGCCATATTGGCCGTTTACCCAAATAGGTAAAGCATTACCCCTCAACACAAATTGCCCCATTAGATCAGAGAGCACTGGCACACAGGTTACTCTGATCCACCAGCTGGAAAACTAAGTATGATTTGGTAGCCAACAGTTCATAAATATCAATTAAATAAAACCTTTCTCAAAATTTACAGTATCTTCCAAAACATTCCACAACATTCTAAATAAAATATCCTTTGATATCCATCAGTTTATCAACACATAAGATTGACTATATTAGTAAATAAAAATACAAGGAACAAATGTGAATAATAATCATAATTCATTCATTATTGGTTATGTTAAAGTCAATATCAGGCAATTTATTTAATTGTTAGAATTGGACAAAAACCCAGAAATTCATAGTTTAAGCATTAAGTGTTATTAAAAAAAGAAGATTATTCGAAGAGTTTAAGTTTTATTTTAAAGACTGTGATCACAATAAATAGACAAACTGACAACAATGATGGCTTAAGGATAGGTGTACTGGATATGTACAGGGGGTCTTTTGGGGGGTTCAGTATAAGGGTCGGAGGGGCCCCTTGAAAAATAATCTATTAGGGTGCTGGTATAACAGTGCAGCGTAACCAACTACAGAGAACATCAAATACAAACTGTGAGAGATTAACATTAAACACCCTTACGGTAGCTTCTCCTTGGGCAAAAGACTTTTCCAAAGTCAGAAAACATTGAAAAGTAGAATTATAATCATATAAGGTTTATAAAAGAAAATGTAATATATATTTGTATAATCCAAATTAAACCTTTTCTTGGAAATATCCCATTCTAACAGGATTAACATCCCAAGTTTAGATAATCTTTATAAAGAATATGTAACATTTTGACCAGGGAGTGGCTTATTAGTGTGGAAGAAAAGAAGTATATCTGCACACACGCACTTGTACATACGCACTTACATACAATTTCCAATAACAGATAATTTTCCTCTGCTAAATGACTAGCTCAAAAGCAATAAATAATAAAAAAATAATTCCCTTTAAATGAAGACTTATAATAAGAATTTATAAGAGGACAGAATTAATATTTACCAGTACAGCAGGACAGATAGCAATTGGCGGTAGAATATGGTCCCTAAATTCTCCCAAATCACACTCTGGTTTTACTTGTGATGCACATTTATTGTGCAGCTGTCAAAGCAGAAAAAACAACTTAAAAGTATCATATGGTTAACCCTTCATAAATAGAAAGTCATTGAAAGAAAATGAATTATCAAAGCCATTTAAACATAAAATGTTCAGGCTCGATATTGGTCATTTACCCATCAGTAAAACATAGAAATACCAGACAGAAAAGGGAGACAACTCACTGTAACATGGCACCATCTGCAATGCAGGCCTGTTACCCCATTATATGTTTTAATTGACTTTCTGCATTTATCACATTTTCCAGGACAGTTTCCTTCCACCCAATGATGGTTCATCACCTATAAAAAAGAAGGCAAATATTCAGCGGAAACCTAATTGAAGTCCATGTGATTGATGTCAACAGTTGCACTGTTTGTGTTTAATGTCAATACAGCAAATAACCACTACTAAAGTATAAAGCTGTCGAACCATGCTTAATGTTTAAACAGTTCACGGAATAGATCTGAATATAAAGCTTCTACAATTAACAGGACTTGGTGCCACTAAACTCACTAATAAATCTACATGGAATTACCATGCTAATATATAAGAATTGTTTTAAAAAAAAGTGCAAAAAATATTCATACAATTTACTCACCATAGAACTGTGCAAACTACAACTTTACTGAACAAGTGATATTTTTTCCTGAAAAAGGTGATCACAAGGTGGTGTTTTTTTAATTAATTTTAAAGAGAAGAATATCAATTTTGAGTGAAAAACTTTGAACAATTACATTCTGTAAATAATATAATACTTTAATAATAATTTATTTTAATAAAAGTGTGAATGATTGATCAATCAGAACAGTACTCAGCCAGCTAGCTCACCTGAGAGAAATAGAGGATAGAACAGCACAGTGAAATGTTATTTACGAGGAGAGATAAAATAAGTCATTACACAAATCAATTTGTTTCAAAAACGGTTAGTTAACATAAACAAATTGGATTGGGCCCTTCACACATAGACAGCATTTCTATTTTAAAGTTTCAATGAACCTTAAGATATGAGTATATCAGTAATATTTTTGAAAGGGCATTTGTACCCAAAAGAAAATCCCCTAATTTAACTTTTCTTGGTTTTTCATTCATAAATATTAATTATTAATAGGTGTGGGTGAATAGAAAGACTGATGAGTACTGAATTTGACATTTGCAAAAGACATGCAGAAAATTGTAACATCAGCATTTTTCAAGAAATGCACACAAACACTTGAAGATAAAATGTTAGGCAAGCTAGAAGCAAATGAAGTTTTCCATGACATATACCCATCCAACCACAATTAAAGCAGTAGAGATAATGTAAATGTGCTTTATCCATTGCATCCCATTTTACATGCCAAGCAGAAGATGAGAACAGAAATGGTGTAAAACATGTATTTGTTTGTGCATCAAGAATTTTTTATTACAGAACCAATGCATATCTCACTTGCAGTATCCGGACACTATGTCCAGTGTACAACTCAAAGTATACTGACAATGCGACAGCACTTTACATTGTATTGACACACAGCCTAATTTCTCACACAGTTAGTTTGTACGGACACTTGACCCAATGCATTCCACAGTATATCATACAAGTACTACCCTATCTGGTCACTTTTAACCGACACCGGACCAGTTTTCATTTTTAACCAATGAAACAACAGAACAAACTTAAGTTTACTAAGTATCTAACCAACTCCAAAATTAGAGCAGGTTAGATTCGTTAAAAGGAACCAGTTTATAACTTGTACACTATGATTGAACTGAGGTATCAGAAAGTTAGTCAAGGCAATCAAGTATTTTGTGTGAATATCATAATTGAGTTACATTGATAACATAGCGTTAGATTATTTTTTTGATTATTGTTTAGCGGCGCAGTTGAGATGTTAGTAAAGAAATAGAGAGGTTAGAAAGGGTCCAGGGTGAGCTGGCTGAGCACTTACTTGACTTACTTGGGCGGTTTTCTTGGACTTGACATATGTGGTGATGCAGGAGGCAGGTGCTCGTTGGACACACCGTTCATGGACTGTGTATTTACAAACTGACAAGAGAGCAAGAAAAGCTGTCATATTTGATATGGGTCCGATTTAAAGAAATATAGTAAAATACAAAAAGAGGAAAGGGAAAGGCAAAGCTTAAGCTATGTTTAAAATTGTTTGTTTGTTTGATTGGGATTTAACATGGTACTTGAGGGTATTTCACTTATATGAGGACTTGCCAGCCCAATGGATGAAGGAAACCACCCTCGACATCACCGACAACAAACAAAGACAAGATGAGACAAATATGGGACAATAACAGGATACAATGAGGACACCACAAACAGATCAGCTTTCTGTTTTCCTTTACTCCTGAGAGCACCAGGGCAACATGAAGCTCCCTCCAGCCACCCGCAGCTATGTTTTAAAAGATTTGATCATGTAATGTCTGGTTGCAATGCATATGTTAATACTATACATGCTAGGAATTCTTCAAGGTAGACAGGTCCATAAATACGACTACATGTTTGTCAGTAAGCTGTAGTGATCAGACATGGTTGGTATTTAAGTATGAACATTGCACAGCTCTGAGTAAAGAGAGTTGTATCCCCTGATGACATTCTGGAATGCCTGGGTGGCTGGACTTTCAGCTACAATAGTTGGTTGAACATACATTGTAATAATTTCTTTAACCGTTGAAACAACTTGACATACAGTTGCCTTGTTGAAATGGAAACATAAAAACTTGAACTTACATGTACAACAGAGACCTTGTTTCCCTAAACCCACCAGTAGATTGAGACATAGATTACAGTAGGCAGGTTTGTTAAAATGTTTTAATCTCCAAACATGAGTCCCATCGTCTTTCACATTCTGCAACTACACAAAATAAAACGGTTTAATTAGTTACGGTTTGCAGAAGCCATGTCTAGCTCATTCTGCAGATTTGCTCAATATTAACCCTCCACTACAGAAGATTGATAACATGTTCAATTAGGTCTAGAGCACATAAATCAATTTCCTTTTTTAGTAAAATTACCTTTTTTCTCGCCTTTCTTTTAAATATATATATATATATTTTTGTTGTGGTCGATAGTTTTGCTGAATTTGTCTATTTTTTCCGACTGGGTGATATCAGTGGTAGTGAGTAGTAATGTGACACACACGAAATACCAAAGCTAATGTTTCTATGGGATCAAACTGTAGTATGTAATATTTAAACATGAATAAAATTAGCAAAAGGGCATTAAAAGAACCATACAATCCTGCAAACCTGTTTTATTTGTTTACTTTTTCATCAGTATTCTGCATTCGGTACTGCAAACTAAGTAGTGGAATTAGAATATCTAGTATCTTACTGTATCAAGGCCGAGTAAAACAAGTAATGGTATAGTGGTTAATCCTCCTTTCTTCCACTCCTCAAGAGAGACAGTTCCATCTGCATCATAGTCTATCTCTATCATCATATCCTGCAATATCTGCACACAAAAAATAGCTCACTGATACACAAAACAGTACCATTATTGGTATGATTTGTTTGTAACAGTATCTGGTATTTCACTGATATACTTTACTACAGATTGATGGAGAGCCAAAGAAAAACAAATACAAACAAATATCTCAAGAATCAAAAACATCCTTTTTATGTTTGTTTCATTGGGTTTTAAAAAGGTTCTTAAGAGTATTTCACTCAAATGACAGGGTGCCAGCTCAATGGGTGAGAGAAACAACCCCCAACACCACTGGTAACAAACAAAGATATCACAGATATATTGGCTTCCTGTTCTTCTTTAGCACAGAAAACACCAGGGAAGCTCGCTCCAACTACCCACTTCTCAGTTTTTATCATATAGTGGAATCAAATTTCAAGAGTCAGGGAAAATCAACTTGAATGTTTATTCCTTATTGTGTGCTTAGAACTGCTCTATTCACTGGAATAAAAAATTAAATCACATATATTAAGACGATTATTGAGTTTTCTGTCTTTGTTCACAGATCAGCAGCATTATATGTTCATTTTTTACCGATTTCCGATTTATTGGGCTAGGGTTAATATATATCCCATTGGGAAATTTGAGCTCCTAATTACTTACAGCTCAGACACATCCCAGCATAATCACTCACTGGTTTGAGCTCTAACGAATCCCAACCTAAACACTTACTGGTTTGAGCTCTAACAAATCCCAGCCTAATCACTCACTGGTATGAGCTCTAACAAATCCCAGCCTAAACACTTACTGGTTTGGTTTGAGCTCTAACAAATCCCAGCCTAATCACTCACTGGTTTGAGCTATGACACATCCCAGCCTAAACACTTACTGGTTTGAGCTCTGACACATCCCAGCCTAAACACTTACTGGTTTGAGCTCTGACACATCCCAGCCTAAATACTTACTGGTTTGAGCTCTGACACATCCCAGCCTAAATACTCCGCTACTGACATCATCTGGTTTACTATACAATCTATTTCCTACAACAAACCAAACAATATTATAACATCAGATTAATGATCTCTACATAAACGATGTTAATGTTTTTTAAAAAAAACATCTCGACTTTTTATGTATTCTCATTCAAAAGTAATAACAAAAGAGACTTCATGCAGGCAGCTCTATTTGTTTGGTGTTTTACCCTGTACTGAAGGTTATATCACTCGTATGATGGCACGCTAGTCTAATTGGTGAAGGGAACCACCCTCAAGGCCACTAGCAACAAATAAAAACGAGACAGGACAATACCAAAACAAAATAAGTGGGCTTCAGGCTACAGCTTAGCCCTGAGAGCAACAGGGTTCTCCTTCCAAACACCCACTATTTGGATAGCAGTAGTGGGCCAGTAAACACAACGTGTTATTGAAAGCAGTAAATTCCTGTATAAGTTATCCCCCCTTGATCTCTTAACTTCAAGTTGATGAATTATTGGTGGAAGGAACCAATCTCACATCTGGTAACTGTCTAAGGAGAGTGAACATCCGAGAATAAAATTAGGGCTTCCTGTTAAAGAATTAACTATTTAAAAATAAGAACAGGGTTCTACACAGTAAAGGAAAAGCGTACATAATTTCTGGCAGGGGGGTATTAAAAACGTTACACTCATTAAGGCTACCAGCAATTAACCTTGCTTTGACACAAGGCCATGTTCTTCAGAATGTTAATTACATCAGAGAATTATTACCATCACTTCTAGAAGGCTGGATCAGAGATCTCAGAGACAATAACATGTGTGTGTTAAGAATGGATTGCTTTACCATGCTCATTGAAGGAATTCACAATATAGTAATGTTCAGAGAATGGATTTCTGACGTAACGTTAAAAGAAGGAATTTACCAAATAATGTTCAGAGAATGGATTAACAAAATAAGATCATTCATAAAATAATATCTCAGCAGATATTTTCTTTACTTTGTTTAATCAAGGTTTTACGCCATACTTAACTCTTTGCATCCGGCAAACCGCTGACAGCGGCAATGTTTTAGGCTTTTTAGATAGAGAAAGTATTCCTCATGAGGAAAATATATACTTTTCTATACCTATGACTCTTTTTAAAAGTTATGGCCATATTACTTTACAAATGCAAAAAATCTTTTCATTTTCTACAAGGATATTCTGTCTAAATAGATCCACATGTGAAAACGTATTCCAGAGGCAAAGAGTTATTCCACTCAAATGACGTTGTGCAAGCCCAATAGGAAAGCACCCTCAACACCACTGGCAACACACAAGGACGATCAATTGGAAAACTAAAGGCAAAACAGCACTAAACAGATTCGCATTCCTAATGTCCCTTACCCCTGGAAGCACCAGGGCAACAGTTGCCCTCCTGTCTCAACAAATACAAAGTAGTTTACTGGTTATTTTCACATAAAATCCTTAATTAAGGAAAACAAACAAAAAGTAAATCTACAACTTACTGTTGCATCTAAAATACCATTTCCATCTGTGTCATATAATCGAAACATAACTGGAAAGACAGAAGAACTTTATTAGTTTGTATATATGAGTAAATGTCTTGAAGATTACAAAGAAGCTATTTTATCATCATGGAGGAGGTTGTAGGAAGGGGAGGGAAATGAAATTAACAGCCTTTACTTGGGAAGAAACTAAATGTCTCAACTAAACTTGAAGATTACAAAGATGCTATTTTATCATCATGGAGGAGGTTGTAGGAGGGGGAGGGAAGACGAAATTAACAGCCTTTACTTGGGAGGAAACTAAATGTCTCAACTAAATTAGAGTGGGACTCAATCTCAAGTAAAAATAAAAATTGTGGCCCAGTAACATTGAACAACTATTAACAGATAAATCTTTTCAAATTACCTTCAGACATCATATACATTTCTCTAGTGAATAGTAGAAGTGATAACCCCAAAGCTTGGATTATTATCAAGTCCAGAGTGGGTAATGACTTATAACAGGATGCAATATAGTTCCACTATATTATAGTTGCAATATCATTAATGTAGTATATTCATTTAAAAGAAAATTGAATCACATTACATGAGGAAAGGCATCATGTGATGTAGAATATGATATGATCCTGTGAATTACAGGAATTGTATAGGCAGTAAGAAAAACTATACTATACTATAAGTCTATACCTTGCTTGTAGAAAATGTAAATGTTAAAATTAAAGGATTTTTTTTTGTTAAGGTTGCAACCCACATTTGATGGGACTTGGAAATCAGAATTTCGTGATTGAATATGTGATTTAAATGTAGATGTTTTCAATTAAAAGAATTGTATAGTCCTGGGTATATTGTAGAGATACTCACACTCGAGTTTGTCCTCCGGGCGGCCGGCCTCGAGTAGGGAGAGATAACAGACGAGATCTTTGAGGTAGATGCGACCAGTCTTAACATCAATACTCAAGCTCCTTGCCTTCACCAGTTTCAGGTCGATTCCGCCTGATTTAAGAATGGACGGATTAGACGAATGCATCCATGGATCTGTGGTGTCTATAGCATGCCCTGAAATAATGGGCACATGTACTTCTCTCTGATCCACAAATAAGAAACCCACTAGCTACATACATGTGCCCAGATGCAGGAAGGATACCACTAAACTACAGCTACTTTCAGGTCAGACAAGTCACGCAAAAAAGAGCCAGCCATCAATTGGTTATCATGATATTAAGATCATTTAAAAATACATGTATTAAGTAATTTTGCCACATGCTACAATGAAAATTCTCAACAACCAACTGTTTTCAGCTGTAGCTAAATACATCTGATTTTTTTTTAAATATAACCAATATTTTCTATCGAATAATTTAAAAGGACATTCTTTTCAAATCTTCTATGAGTGTTAATTTGTTTCTTGTTTATAATCCGCTAACTAGGATATACAAGTTACCATCAGAGGGCTGACTCTTTACTGGTTTAATGTATTATACCGGAGTGTTAATAACATTATTAGCACCTGAAGAAACAGCTCATATCCAATTGACATTTTCTCTCATGTTCTGTTTTATTTAGCTTTAGTACCCTAAGCACTTTGGCTATGAGGGTTTTGTAATCTATAAATAGAACATTTTAAATCGGTAATACATTAATTGCAAAAAGACAGGTGTACTGTTTGGTTGCAATTGAAATGTTATGAATTGGTATGAACTTCTCCTTCAAGGTACAGTAAATCAGTACCACAAACACATGCTTCAAACCCATGAAAACCTAAATGAATTAGTAATGGTCTAGGAAGACTTCTTTTCACTTATGGTAGAGGGGGAACACATAAAAACACATCTTAAACAATAAACATAATGTCAAATATTAAACTTGTCAAAATCTTCAAAGATTTGCAGTTGTTTGATACAAACTTTTGATTTCATGCCATGTACAAATTATCTTGGTGAACAAACTGACCGACAGGTTGCACAACCATTAAAATATAAACAGGGTTTCTCTATCAATATAGACTGACTGAGCATTAATTGGTGCAACAGATAGATTGATTGATGGTTCAACTAGGGTATAAAGGTGTACTCTAGGTTATTTCATTCATATCACAGAGTTCCAGCCCAATTGGTTGAATGAAACCATCCAAGGCCACACTGACAACAACCTGAAACAAGACAGGGCAATCACAAGAGGCTATTCAAAGACACCTCGAGAGAGATCAGCTTCCTGTTGTGCCGTAGCTCTGTGAGCAATAGGGCAAACAGGAAGCTCCCTCCACTTACAACCATCACATAAGTCGCCCCTCAAGACAAGATCTCCTGTGGAGCTAAGGGGCAATTCTATTGTCCCAGACCCATATGGCGATTCATTGACTGCATAAGGTGTGTATTCAAAACTTTGTTCCAGTGTATTTGACTTATATCATGGTGGTGTACTTACAAAGTGTTGGCAGCAATTAAACGTAGTGTTTATATATGAAAATGCTTTGTTTGTAAATCATGTTCCTACCATTTGACAGCACAAATACAGCCAAATCATACAGTTCTTAACCAAATGACAGGAAGCATTTGGAAGGCAAAAGTGTGTGCGTGGGTGTGTCGATTATCATAACATAACAAAATATCAGACAGAAGAACTGCAATAAAAAATGATAGTTGCCAACAAAAGGAGCTTTTATAGCTCCACAGCCAACACAGTTCTGCAAACTTTACTAATGGAAGAAAGTGTATGGTTTGTGCTAGCAGATATTGTGTAAACATTACATGGTTTGGGGAAACATTCCCATCACAATAGTTTACCAGCAGATATTCAATTTATTCTCAACCGTATGCAACCACAATTGGCTCTTCTCATATCTAGCATATCTGATTTTTAAGAACGTTAGGTTATGGCGGCATATAATTTTGCTTTGAGCAATCTATTTAAGATAAAGCCAGGAGTCGTTAGACATGTGTTTAATGCCATACTTAAGGGTATTTCACTTCCTAGAACAATTTTTAAATCTTGGTAGTTGGTTCAAAATCTTGAAGAAACTGTGCGAAATCCAGGAATCTGGCCCTGGCCCCCTCTTGGTTGAAACTGCAGCCCAGAGGCCTCACCCCCCTCCCCCGTTTGTTAGAACTGAAGCACATAGATCTCACCACTCACTTGGTTAGAATTGCAGCACACAGGCCTTGACCCCCCATTGGTTAAAACTATAGCAATTAACAGGTCCCCTCCCCTTTGGTAATTACTGAAGCACAGAGGCCCCCTGTGAACAGTACAACGAAGTAGGATTAGTTAGCGCACTAGCTTACCACTAAGCCACGGTCCCCCTTGGTTAGAACTGCAGTACAGAGACTTTGTCCCCAATGTTATATTCCGTACATGATATAACCATCATGGAAAACACTGTTTGCATATAGAAGTCCAGTGAAATAAAACCATGATACGACAAGAGATAGTCTAAAGAAGAACAAAGAGCTGTGGAGAAGACAATGACCACTAGGAAAAACTGCCATTGAAACAGATAAGACAAACTTATTGGTCTGAGATATTTGCAACTCAAAAGTTCAACTAAAATGACAGCCATATTGGTTGGGGTATACGCAATGGAGAAACTGGGACAGGCTCACATGAAGCCAGCCTCATTGTGGAGAATTGAGGACAACATAGAAGGAATAAGATGTGAGATTACCGTTGTGAACACTATGTATGCTGTGGTTTGATTTCTTGGAGGAGGAGCGAGAATGGTTAGAATTGTCTGTGGCTTCCTCCACTCTCTCAACGAGGGCGGGACTGGACACCGCCATCTGACTAGCTGCTGACGCTGATCCTGACAAAGATGACGAGAAAATAAACTCTTACATTTTGAGGCCAATACAGTCATTTGTCATATTTTTGTCAAAAATACAATGAAGTTTGAGTCTCTATTAGCAGTAACTGTATTAAAATTACAATAAAAAAATTGCATCCACCTTTATTATTATTTTAACTAGTGTATGACATGATACGATCAATTGCATCAATCAATTTAAATGTGCTGAAATTAAACTGACATGCAAAATACATTTTTCTAAAAACTGATAACAAAAACCCACAAACTTTTTTGTAAACCATTTTGAAATATTACTACAGATATTGCAGAAGGAAGAAACCTTGATATTCTTTTTAACTTTTTTTAAATAGCTGATACCATACAGGGCATAAACAAAATGACCACTCCTCAAGTAAATGTCATACTTCATTAAATGATTTTTTTCAATAACTTAATTTGATTTAATGGGAAAGATACATTTACATCCTTACATAAATCTTTTTTCTCTACATCTACTGGCAACATAATCAGGAGACATGATGGTTTTATTTGAACAATCAATTTCAAGAGAAGATTTGAATCTTTAACTTTGGATGCATAAAACATCAGGAGAACTATGTGATTGCAGACATTAAAAACACAAACAATACAAATACGAAGCATCCATTAATCCATGACATGCCATAAATAATGTGGGCTGGTCTCTCACAATAGGAGGAGCTATTTTTATCTAAAGATTTTTTATAACCGTGACTACAGAACATGTCTTAGTGCAATAAATATACTTGAAATAATAATCATCGATGTCTGTATGTATGATTATGAATGACAATAATTAGGATAACAGGCTGAGCGTAAATGTCAGAGGCTGCACCAATCACCGTCATTATTCCATCTGAATTAACAGCCACATCCAGATAAGCTTTTTATGGTTGATTGATGTGAAATAAGTAGATGATATTTGATTAGGGCTTCCCTATCCGTATGACATCAAAGCCAAACCCCGCAATATATCCTCACTATCAACGTGGGCTAATCAATGAGAGTAGGGATTCTCTAACTAATATAGACATGCTTCAACGAGCAAGCTGCTTAATGTAATCACACTGATAATTGAGAATCAAGTTGGCGTTAAAACAATAGCTGATAACAACATTGGATTTCATAATGTCCTACCGTTCAAAGAAGCAAAAAAAATAAATAAATAAACAAATAAACAAGAAAGAATGCTATTGTTTTACAACCTTAGAAAAAGGTAAAGCTTTTTATGGACACAAATAATAAGATAAACAATTTCTGTATAGGGTATAATTTCAGAATCAAACTTCTCTGTCCAAACCTTGGATGTCACTCCATCAACTTTGTATGATTGCATTTGTATACTTTTAAAAGACTTTGCCTACAGATTAATAAAGAATTACAAAAAAGCCAGATATTAGTGAAAACAAGCAATCATATTCTTATACACAAAAAAAAATTGCTGACTAGGAAAATGATTTGCCATGATGAGACCTACAGTATTTTCGTTATTTTGTAATAACACTTTCTTAGTTAGAACATATACCCGTTCAGAAAATTTTGTAGGTTGAAACCCGTCCGGGAATCGAACCCTCGGCCCTCAGAGTCAGGCACCGAATCGCCAGCAGTAAATGCAGGCTGCCTGACTCTGAAGGTTGTGGGTTCGATTCCTGGACGGGTTTCAACCTACAAAATTTTCTGAACAGGTATATGTTCTAACTAAGAAAGTGTTATTCCAAAATAACGAAAATACTGTTAATCTTCACTTTCTAAAAGACACAAAAATCATTCATGATGAGACCTATCCAAGCCAATTAAGAGTGATCCCTGGTTGAAAAAATGTGTTGCTGATTTATTTAAGCTACCTCTAACAGCAACAAGAGAATTCTAATACACAACGATTAATGGCCACTTAACTGATGTATCTACTTTACACAGGTAGTTATCTGTTAAAAACAACTTTGACAAATCCATGTAAACGATGAAAACTCAGATAAACAAAAGGTGATTATTTGTTTGTTTGATTGAGTTTAGGGTTGCACTTGAGGTTAGGTCACTCATGTGTGAAAAATAAACTCTATTGTTAACACTCTTGCATCCTCATGAATAAAACAGTTGACAGAAAATCTTCCATAATATGAATGGAGAAACGTTGCACATGATATTGGTGTAAAATATTTGTTCTTCCTCAACTGACAACAAAATAAGTTCAATTATACTGTTCTGAGCTAGAAGAATGTGTTTTGGGTTTGTTTGCTTGTTTAATTGGGGTTAAACGTCATACATGTACTTACTTAAGGTTATTTCACTCATATGATGGGGTGTCAGCCCAATAGGTAGGGAAACCAGCCTAGATGCACGATGGGGTGCCAGCCCAATAGGTAGGGAAACCAGCCTAGATGCACGATGGGGTGCCAGCCCAATAGCTAGGGAAACCAGCCTAGATGCATGATGGGGTGCCAGCCCAATAGGTAGGGAAACCAGCCTAGATGCCACTGATGACAGCTCATTATAAAGGCACCACAAACAGATCAGCTTTTTGTTGACCCTTAGATCAGAGACCACCAGGGCAACAGGAAGTTTGCTCTGTTCGAAATTACTGCTTTTAAAGATTAATTCATCCATAGTTAAAAGCTGTATCTAAAGAACTATGTAATGCTCTAAAAAGTTGTATATTTATCTAAATTATGCAATATATGTACCATTAAGGTATAAGTAAACTAGGTCTCACTAGCATAGGGATGTCACATTATTAAAAGCAATGAATTTCAGATAAGACAAGTTTCTGTATTCATGTGGAGTAAACAAATATATAATTGGGCAAAGGTTTAAAAAACCCAGCACCAACATAATATACTTACACAATATTATCAGATTATGCTGAAACATAGTGTATGCCTGAAAAGCATTGCCAGATACAATCAAAGTAGAGTAAACATCAATATCTTGTGATATTTCTTGAGTCAAGTTGAGTGGTGTTTTGATAATGAGAAAATTTGACACAGTCATACAAATGTTAGCAGTCTGAACAAAACATTGGCAGGCACTAGGAAACTTTACTAAAATATGTGTACACGAAATTTACTATATCAGCATGCACATTAGGTTTGGATGAAACAAAAATAAAATATTTTGATAAATCAAATTTGAAAAGTTTGGATTAAAATTTGTGCCAAAAAGAAAAAAAAAAAACCCCAACAAAATATACCATACATAAGCTACTAGAAAAGATAACCATTACAAAAAAAGTTAAAACTGAAAGAACTTTGAACAAAAACAACAAAAAATATATCGGATACCATTTCATTTCTTGATACCAAAATAATATCCTTAAAAACCACTGTAAAATCCATGCCCCATTTGCAATCAATACCAGCATGCAACGTTGTCTGGTAAGCAAGCGGATGCGATTAAATGGGTTAGTACCTGCCCGACTTCGCTTCCCTGAATCTGTGCCGCTGCTATCATGTCGACTGTGCCCTTTCTCACCACTACCTAAGTGGCCTAAGCCGTGCAATTTTTCGGTTAATCCGTGCAATTTCTCGGCTAAAATTCCACCATGATGCTTTTCCGATTTCTCGTGATGAGAATCGCTCGACTGATGCATCATGGGAGCACATGACTGGGAGCCCACCATGAAGCTATTCTCCTTACCGAGGTTGGAGGCGGCCTCTGTGGGTGTTTTCAGGAACGATAGAAATAAATGTTTGCATAGATCATCCGGTAATTTAGCCTCCATGTACGTCTCCATAAACAAAGCGAACCCCTCGTAATCAATCGGCTGAAAAGATGACAAACATATGACGTTTATTTACTTACACTGAACTTTGTCTCCAAAGATAACACAAATCTAAACATTAGCAGTGAAGAATGTTTGGCTTGTAGGGAAAAGCCATTTAAAAAGCTTTTTGTTTTATTTATTTGTTTGTTTGATTGGTGTTTAAAGTCGTACTCAAGAGTATTACACTCATATTTTGACGTGCCAAACCAATGGGTGAAAGACACCACCCTCGACACCACTAGCAACAAACAAAGACATGACATGACAAATATGGGACGACAACAAAAGGACGCAAGACAGACACCACAAACAGATCGAATTCCTGTTCCCCTTTAGCTATGAGAGCACCAGGGCAACATGAAGCTCCCTCCAACTGCCCGCTTTACTTTTTTGAAGTAGCCCTGTATTAGTGTATACACCAAAAGTGACCTGTTCAATGATCAAGAAATTTTTGAATTAAACAATTGAAGGAAGACAGAATACTTTAAAGTATTGTGAGAAGGCTCAAACACAGCTCCAATATCATACATAAACATGTCAACTGTACTGACTGACAAATTCTATCAAGGGTTAGTCTTTTTTCAATAGTATGCGGAAAGGTTAAGGTTGTTTGTTTGGTATTTAGCATTCAACTCATATGTTTTCACATATTTGACAAATTTGTAGTGCCAGTGTCTTCTGGGTTAACAGATTCAAGAAAAATATGACAATTAATTTTTTATTGGTAGACTTTTGTGAATATAAAGTTATTGTCATTTTTTCTATCTTAAAGAAAAAAAAAACATGTATGTATGTCACTTCCTGTTTTTCTTGGAATTGCACGAGATTGACATTGTTGTGTAAATTGATATCACCTTAGTTAAGCATCACACAAATAATAACATATTAGTCCCAGATTTTCAGGATTTTTTAAAAACTGTTTAATTCCACTAAGCTTTAACATATTTATGTTGTCGTAAATCTATTCAGAAGATGACAAAAATCCTTCAATAGAGGAAATTTTGAGTTCTAAATTTCAGGCTTTATGTTAAGTCTGTGTATAATAGAGCATGTAACTCTTTCGATTTACCAACAGAAACATTAATGCTGTTACATCGTCTAATGAGTGACTTAAGTCCAGTGCTAATCAAACACGAATACTGTGTGTTTTTTCTCAGGTTGTGAAGGAGATACTCTAGTTTCAGTTTTTTGCTCAGTAAAGATATTCAGGCTACTCTTCAGCATTTTGAGTTTGTAGGAATTAAACTCATCTCAGGTAATAAGAGCAGATGCATTTAGTTTTGTTAAGTTTACGGATTTTCCTCCCACAGTGTTTCACATCTTCTCAATAAACCTAATGAATTTTAAGATGTCTGACTGGTATCTTGCTGACAAGCAGACTGGTATTTTGCCATAAGTGTATGTGTTTATAGTACGATGCAAATCTCTACAAATAACATAAATCCCTGGCCTCAAGCAGCATGTAGAATGACTGTTTTGATCTACACAGAATGAAAATAACACAACTAAAGGACAGCTCCTTGTTTTATATAAGGATTATGATAAAATTACAGTACACATGTTATAATAAAATGGAATTTCCACTGTGATCTGTCTGCTGTTTGAAAAAAAGTTTAAAATAAGTTACATATACCTTTTCTGGGTTATACTGGGATAAGACACCGTCTCCATTGAATTCCTCCAATACATCTTTTACCCTTTTGGAGGAATCTGAAAATAGAACATTAAATTGCAAAATTACTTACTACACAGGTCTATGCATATGTAGATGAGAGTACATAAATGATACATTTGCAAGATTGCAATTTTAAAGTTTTATTGTATATCTACATTATAACTTATTCAGACAGTAAAGGTTTGACAGCCACTACAATAAATGTTCAAAGATACACTACAATCATTAACACTGTTATAAAAATTATAATCTTCATTTAAACAGTCTAAATGTACATGTATCATGTTTCAGGTATCCTGGTTTTCATTCCATCAAAAATGTTCTGAAAACCGTAAACCAACAATGCATATTTTTGCAGAATCCCCTAATGTAAAAGCCATTCAAAAACTTCCAACCACCCTGGACATCAAACAAAGATATTTATTTTTCTCTATGATAGGGGTCTACACGAATCTCTATATCATTGTTGAACCACGCACAATCTCATTACGAAGGAAACCATATTGTTTGTAAGCAGAGACAAAACAAGATAAAGTGAAACTGTGCTAACAGTTACTAAACTGTAAAGTCCAAGAAACAACGCAGCTTGCAGTAGTCTAACACAGTAATTGGGATCAGTGACGTGCAGCTTGCACTTTAAGCAGAATTCATGACAAACTTTGCCCTGCTTGATCTTTGACAAGTGTCAGTGTTACATGGTGTAATCTTTGTTTGGACTTATCAGTGATCCAGGAAACTAGGTTTGATTTGTTGGGGTTTGATTAGGGTGTAACGTCGTGCTCAGGATTATTTCACTTCTATGACTACTGATTGTCCATTTCACACCATTCTTTTCTTAAATATGATGAAAAACCTTGTAAAAAACACCCCCTCATTTAGCCATGCCATATTGTGTGATTGCCTCATATACCTGATGGTCAACAGGTGCACTCAAACCCATGGAAGGTACGTTGAAAGATAAGCAGACATGCTTACAACTAAGTCACCGTCACAGGTTATAAGATTGTGTCAGGTAAACTAAATATATAGTTATTATTGTTTTATTGAAGTGTTACACCATGTCCTCAAGAGTGGTGCTAAATACACGTATTTCACTTTATATGGAGGTAGTATCTTACAATTAGCCACACTAAAACAACCTTAACATTTGAAGCATACAGCTGACTTACATGATGTGCTGATTAAATCTGAAGGGCTTACAATGTAAAGAGGAGAAAACAGCTGACTCCCATGATGTGTTGACTAAATCTGAAAGGCTAACAGTTTTAGAGAAAAATGCAGCGGACTTACATGATGTGTACTCTTGTAGCTGATGGAATTCAGAAGGACTGAGTTTTTGCCACTGGTAGCCCATCATGGCCATGTCTGGTCAACTCTCCTGAAATCAGAATACAAATGGAATAAATAAATGGAAAGTCAATACTAAAATTGAGACATTATATCCCCCCAGCCTTGACTTCCCTTGCAAAAACTTCAAAGGACAATAACAGAATGCAAAACAAAGACACCATTACAGATTTGTTTGTTATTATTAAAGGGGTATATAAGTGATTCGGGGTCAGAATCTCGAAGAAATACCTCTGTATGACTGTCCGGCAAGATTGCTACAGGACTTTAAAGTGGCGGTGACTAATTGCAAGGGACCTGTGTAGTACAAAGAAATTGAAAGAATTGGAGTTCAAACTTCTAATATACCACCCAGTGTACCACTGTGACAAGCTCTAAAGGAGAATAAAGAATCTCTATGCCCCCTGTTTGGATTTTTATCATTTACAAAAAACAAGTATACTTATACAAGCGCTCAAATGTAAAAAAAAGATGTTTATATGATTTAGTTCAGTGAAGGAATACAATGTAATAAAACCTGTATTAGAACTTAGCTCAATAGACCTTTTGACTGTGTTTATTTAACAGATAAATTTATATGTACAAAACAGGATATATGTATTTTCAAAAGAACATCTGTATACATGTAGAAAAAACAGTGGTGTCTGTATTTACATAACACATCTGGTCAAATAAGAGAATCAGGTGTTCCAAACAGATGTGTTCACATTACCACAATGTTAGTTATACACCAGGCACTGTATTGACTGCAACAACAACATCATAAACTAAAAAGATCAGTTTGTTCCATTGGGAAACTGCAAAACCTAAACACAATAGGCAAAAGTGACTGTGTGCAACATTACATGTACCTTAATTGTAATCTTTGGACAGGTAAAATGTATAATATATAGATCCACAGCTTTTTAATACAATGTCAATGTATGATACAGTGAGTAAGCTCACATGTACATCAGATTAATTAAAAGAAAACATTATAAAAATAACTATGTGTTGTATGATACAGTGTTTGTTTTTTGTTTGATTGGGGTTTAACGTCGTACTCAAGGGTATTTCACTTATATGACGACGGATTATCCACTTCACACTGTA
>JARFOD010067443.1:0-22634 GCA_031763545.1 Mopalia muscosa
AATCTTCACTTTTTAAAAGACACAAAAAAAATTACTAATTGTTAAAAATTGATCCGAATTAAAAGTAATTCATTGTACTGTCACATTTCGGTGTAAATATGTTGAATTTCCACCGGCATTGGGTTCTGTTACGCGGGTGCTGATCACTCTGATGGACGCTTAACGCTGATCCAATGCGTGTTTCTCATTCCTCTCTCTGCAGCGAAAATATAGATTGATTTCGATCCAAAATTACGACAAAAAACATTTATGGGATAAATAGAATCACAAATACGTAGGCCTAACCATCAAATCAAATTTAGAAAACTCGGGCAGTTGTTTTCATTCATTCCCTGCCGGAGGCTAAGCATAAATGAAAATGACTATCTTCCTTTCTCTGCGTCACTTATTAGAGATCCTCTATTTATTAAATAAACAAATCAACAGCGTATCGTTGGAACAATTTTGCTAGAACCTGCTGACAATACAGGGTTTACTAAAAGCGTTGTATTAAATGCTGACGGAAACTCAGACCAAAGGCGGAAGAGAATTGTATGCGAGAGTGACCAAATCAAGGAAATTCCGTCAGATATCAACTCGGTCTGTTCCGTAAATCTGTGAGTAAAAACTCAGTATGTTAACACATATATTAAACACCCTGTACCAAAAGGAAAAAACAGAATTGACAATCTACCATTAGTTGATATCTACAATAAATAACTAAAACAACCGTCATGAGATAAATCCCTCTATCATAGTCCTGAGACAAGGAGGGTATAAAGTTTCTGCATAAACCCCTGCTTAATTAGCTGAAACCAAAGTGGAACAAGTTGCGGTACCACTTTTGTCAGAGCAGCAACGGTAATTATGGAGAAATCTATAGTCTTATCAAATCGTTAAGTTATGGAATATGCTGAGGGTAATAGGAAGACAGTCAGATCGATATATTGATAATTTATTGGAAATCCATTGGAATCGGCGGTCATTAATGGATACGGAATCTATACTTATACCTATAGCCTTAACTCTGCAATATAAAGTAGATATCTTCCAGCATATGTCATTAATTCATCACTGTCCTGTTATGAAGTGGCTATAATGTATAACACGATTTCTGTGGAATCACTATTGTCCTAAACGGCAAACATCGCATATCTCGCGGTGAATCTCGCGTCTAATCGTTGGTCATCAAATTAGTACATTCAATCACGTATTGGCAGTTGATTTTACCTGCCATCAAAGAGCCGTTTGAAACTTGAAAATAAGAAACGTTTAAATAATGTTAATAAATAATAAACATTTCTGTACATGCAAATAAAATGTTCAACCTTTACATAGACGACTGTTATAATTGACAAAACATCTTTGTAATGACACGCATTTCCTGGCATTTATATTTTGACCATTAAAGCGTTAACAAATTACCAATACTAGTGTAAAAACCCAGCAAAAATATACAGGCCTGGGTAAAACCCACGTAATGTTGGAGGAACAAAGATTGTAAATACAATTTTAAAACCAGTGTACTATTGATATTGACTTATTTTTTATTTTTTTATTTTTATCTCTGCTTTAAAATGTATATCTGCCTGAAGTTCATAAGGATTAAATAACTGGTAGCACCTCTCACTGAGAATAGAAGAAGCCAGGGTGACCATTTCAGGTTTACTACTCAAAAAAAAAAATTACTGTCGAAAATATCGCCTACAGATTTGGGCTTATTTGTCAGAATCTTCATTACGACAAGTTTTAAAACTATGCTCTTGTAGTGTTTTCGTTATTTATAGGAAAACATTTTCTCTGTCTGAATAGATTCTGGTTCAGAAAATTGGGCTGTCTGAAAACCTTCTCCAAAACTCGTCTTGGATCCGAACCTGCTGCTGGTGATTCTATGTCTAGCTCTGAGGTTTGTTGATTCGATTCCCGGACGGGTTTCCACCTGCGAAATTTTCTAAACAAGAATCCGTTCGAACTAAGAAATTATTATCACAAAATAACTGAAATACTTTTCATATTCTCTTTCTAAAAGACACAAAAATCATCAATCCTTTCTATTATCCAAATACCCAAACATAAATTTAGAGACTTAAGGCAAATCATTTACATGTATATTCTGGTATTGCTGAGATTTTCAATAACTCTATTTGAGAATTAAGAATTAAATTTGTACTTAGCTGGAATATGTCGATTTCGTTCCCTTTAATTGGAAACCCATTTAGGAACCCTTGCAGAAAAAAAACCCTAACTATCTCCTCCGAAATCTCACAAATACTGTGTTCTTGTTCCATAGTTCTATACGTTTTCAATCAACACGAAAATGTTTTTCTAACAAAATTGTTTTCATTTGTCAAACCAAAAAATTAAATAGACCTAGTATCGGATATTGCATTTGATTGATAACTAATTTGCACAGCTGCCGAGCGACAGGCTCCTGTCCAGCTCATGTCACGTCTGGTGGCTGAGACGTTTGAATAAATATCATTCAAAAAACATTTTCGGTACTTAACATTTTTTAAATTTTACTGAAATTCACATCATTCCGTGGTACAGTAGAGTTAATATCAGTGTTCAAGCTATCTTTACGAAGTGACAATGCGCAGCCGACAAATCAACGGCGCTTCCATGAAATTGTCAGTAAAGCATTCATTAAAACCGCCGCGAATGATAGCATGTCACTTCAATAATCCATCGACAAAATATTTGTTTAATAACAACCAATGAAATAAAACACTATAGACATTGAGGCACATAACTTGTTAGCCTTGCAAATTAACTTAGTTACACGATTCTCTCTAGGTAATTAGATTTCAAAAAAGGTAAGAAGTTTGAAGCCATCTATCTTTGCGTTTGTGTTTTGTTTCTTACATTTTCGAGTTGATTGAAAACGTATAGAACTATGGAAAAAGAACACAGTATTTATGAGATTTCGGAGGAGATAGTTAGTGTTTTTTTTCTAATTTTCTCTACATTCTGCTCATGGGACTTTGTCCTGACGTTGTTGCTGATAAAAAAGCCAACTATTGGACATTTGTGTCCGATTCATCAATTTAGGCAAACGAGAAAAAATGTATTCGGTTTCTATTTTCGATACAAACTAATTGGGATTTATTTTCGTATTCACCCAGACCCATTACTTACAGTACATAACAAAAAGTAACAATTACATATTTCTTACTATGTTTTTGTGATAGTTTCGATAAGAAATCAAAGATCAGTTGTAAATCGATACATGCAAGTTTAGAAACAATTTTAGAACCGAATTCACTTTACCCAGTTTGACCAGAAAAAGGTCAGGAAGTTTATTGTATAAATGTCTCCAGTTTGATTCCTGTTATCTATTTTTTGTCATTACGAGAGTTGAAACTTCAATCTGTTTCCATTGTAAATAACAGGGATTGTAATAAACTCCATCGGATATGGATAATTTCGTAAAATCGGCAGTGAATGAAGGAGATTACTCTAGATTTACCCAGCTCAACGAACACTGTATTAAAATATCATGGTCTAGACACTATTTGTTTTGTCCACAACTCAACAACGATTCGTCGTGAACGAGGAATACAGACTCAGCTAAGTCTGGTGTCCTTAAGCATTATGTTCTTGACTTAACGTCGCCAAACAATTCGTTATGACGGACATATGCTGTTTTCATAAAGATATAACGTATAGCTGACTACAATCCAACATTCCCTTAATGAGGAGTATTTTCCTCCATCAGACTAGAAATGTTTGTCTTGTCCACAGTCTGCGTAGTGATCCCTTACATATCTTTGTTATTTCTTCTAAGAGAGGACATGTCTTTGTCAATTTGCCTACATTGGGGAATAACAATGCATATAAAAGTAAAGAAATCGACTCAAGCCGATAAGGGTTATTTGACCAAACAAAGCACTCTTCTGGCTAAAGGCAGTTGGAGCTGAATTGCAATTTGGATTGCAATATGGGAGGAAATTAAATTGTCCAATGGCCCAATATACTCCTCATTTAACAGCTGTGCTAGTGTTAACTACTGTTGGAATACACTCCGACATATAAGTGGTATAGACCACCGCCATATAAGTGGAATAACCATAAGCATATCCATAAAACACCAATCAATCTCTAAAATAAACCAAATAGAAAGATAATATAGAATAAGAGTCTCCGCATTCCTTCCGCGTCTGAGACTCGGTAAGATGAACACTGTGTACATATGTTGTTCGACACCGATTTGTCTGGTCCACTACACCATTATTTCATGTTCATTTTATTCCCCAGAAACATAAAAATACAACAATTTTGTACAAAGACAGTTCAATCGTGGAAATTTTATATCCATTTAAACGATTCTGGCTAGAAAATCTATTGGGGCTGATTTTGGCACGTTTATTAGTCCAGTACAACGACAAGCACATATTAATCAACAATGAACTTCGACAGCACGTCAAATGACATTAAAAACATCACGACATTGGATTTTTTTGTAAATGCCATACCATAATTGTAATGTTGAAGATTTGGACAAAGTTGACGTCTATTCCTTCACGTAAAAGTGTTCTCTTGTAACGCAGGGATCGTCCCCATCCATTTTATATCTATTTATAGAGACAAGGTAACGATGACAGTATATTGGTCAAAAACATGCAATATTGATGTAAAATTAATTTAAGGAACATAATTAAATACGGAAATGATTTTATGTAAGTAAACTGTATTTTTGGAATATTCCTTTTTAAATCATACTGTGATACAATCAGTAGCTGAACTTTAATGATAGCGTGAATACATCAATAATACTGAAACATTTATAACAGCTGACATTTGAATTCTTTGGACTCATGAAGAAGATAGCTAAATTACTCAATGCTAGTCTTCGGACTCAATTGACATGCCGATCCTAAAAGAGAATATGAAAATATATCTTTAACCTAAGTCCGGGAAATGTAAACTAGTGAATGCTAGCATCATCATAAATTCGATAATGGGTTATGTTAGATGCAATCTGTAGACAATCAAATCGATATTTGTAGAGTTCCTTAGATTGAAATAATGTTAAATATACCGTAAGCATACTTGTCAGGGAGCCATCATTCTGTGATTTTTTGTCGGCACCGTCCACTACATGTTAATAATTCATCAGTGATCTGTGGTGGTGTGGATATAATGTATATCTCGCTCCGTGGCATGAATCAAATACCATATCCTGTCCAGTTATTGGGCTTATATACAATGCATTCCAACACATATTTACAATCTATTGTGGGTCTTCCAGCAGTGGTATGGTGTAATAATTTAATCCACTTTTCTCGCACTGTTAAACCTTAATTTCTTCCACTCCTCCTCGCCTCGGGACGTTATATATAGCACTGACATGTAAAGACTGTCACCCAAATAAAGTGTCCAAGAGATGAAATGTAGATAAGATTCTGATATTAAGTTTAACAGCCTGTATGTGTCAAAATGTTCAGCTTAACAAAAACCGTCACCTGTTAGGTGGAGTATTTCAAAATGTTGCCAACCTCAGGTAAAACAAATTGATAACTGCTCACATGATTTTTTTCTTTACAATTTTTGCATTTTTTTAGGGGAACCTATTGTGACCCTTCGCCTTTCAGTAATCCTTATATAAGAAATAAATAACACTGGCATCGTCTGATTGGGTGCCAGACGAATTCTTCTATTACACCATAATAATTGGATCGTTTCGCCCTCAACATTAAACATCCGTTAATCACTATTAATTACGGCATAGAATAATCATTGACATTGGTACTAATTGGCTTTAATAGCGCAACGGCTAATGATGTTTATTACCTATAACAGTAGTCATGATCTCAACAATGGCAACGAAAGTGTAAGATACGAAAACCTAAGCACCTATATCCAAGAGCGCATTATTGGATGTGTTGTAAGATACGGAACAATAAAAATTAAGTACCTCTTTCGTTACGGGAAATGTTATAAGATACGCATTCATATACCCTTCTTTCCAAACATTCGTCAAAGAAGATGTAAGATATGAGATCAAAAGTTACTCTATCAAATAGCTTGTCAGATGAGATGTTGTTAAACTAGGAACCGTATCCCTTCTTTCCAAGAGCCCACCATGTTTATTAAGCAGTAGAGGCTTTTATGGGATTGGAATCATCTCCAATTGTATTTACTATTTGCCTTCATGGCTGTAGCTTTCTGTCATGACAAGGTTTTCCATACAGGTATGTCAGAGTGTAATGTTATATATAGTTTAACGTTATACTATGACAGGATAGCAAGACATTATTTGATGTCCCAAATGAAAAAACGCTAGCGAACGATGGTAAGGTTGTCATTTCCAATGCCCTATCCACTGTCATATGTAGATTTCAACAACAGCGGAGACTACTTTACAGATTGGAGATAACGATGCATATAATAAGTCACAATATCAAATCTCATGGGGGTTGCATCCACTATGGAACACTGCAAATTGAGCCCACCGATGACGCAGAGTTACTAGGTAACACCAATAGTCACCAAGGTCATTCATTTAAGGCAGGTAATGAGGGATCATTACTCTCTCAGGTTACGCTAGCACTGATAACTATACACCTATTGATCACTAATTTGTTGTTTGTTTTCTTTACAATGTTTCACTTGTTGACACTTTGTTGACGTATTTAAACAGAGTGATCTAACACCTAGATTGATCTGTCAACTTAACATGATCATTTATCATATCAAGCAATCAATTAACCAATTCGTCCTCTTTATGACATATATTATTTAATGTTCTGCACTTCAAGGCTGTTCATAATCTCAATACCACGATAGCAATCAACGGGTTATGACGAGGGGAATGGTATATACAAGTACCTGCCAATTCCTTAACAGCAGATCTGAATAAGTCCATAGCTCGTCGTGTTGTAGTTTTATACAATCTACTAAACGGATATCCTAATCTACAGGCATGCACGTGTATGTACGTGCATGTATATTTATATTTTATATTTATTTTGATATGGTTATATGTATTTATATCTATGTATATGTGTAGATATGTGTATATATGTGTATATATACATTTCTGGAGGCAGTCGCACTGGCACAGGGATGTAGATCAATTAGAGTCGAAAAATCATCTTGTATTCTAGATAACTCCCAGAGACAATATGTATACACATATGTATGTATATATATATACATTATGGGTAAACATGTACCGGTACATATAAATGTACTTTACATGCGCTCTAATATCGTAGATAAGTCATCTTTTCTTAATTAAATACTCGAATGAATTCTCTTTTCAACATAACGACCAATGTACGAAATATATAAATATAATCCCCAGCCAGCCTAGTTACATTTGGTTACTCAGCACCAAGTTTATTTTGTATTATCTGCACCCAATATGCCACTGCACCAAAAGTGAAAGTATTTTGTAACTTTGTTTTTAGTGGGAAGCATTATGGGCTATGCTCACAGCTCCCATGGCAAAAAAGTTCATATAAAAAAATATATATAAAAAATTCCTGTATATTCCACATGAGCGGTTGATGAGGCCAGCTTACACTGCATTTTGTCATGACCACTTTTGTCTGCTATTTGCCATGACACGATTTTCCATATCAAAATTTGACAACTCAAAGTTGCTCTACGGCAAAAGTATGAAGATATTGTCTAGAGGCAGAAGTCAACCCAACAGGGGATGGTAATAAGCTTGTCATTGTTTGCCCGTATTCCGTGTCATATGGCAAAAGAACAGCTTAGAGATGTAAACAGATCGCGTATAACAGGGCATATCTGAATGACAATATCCCATCTCTGGGTGCCTTTATCTGTTTGGGATTGCTGTTAACTGAACAAATCGGTGATACATTTGGTTTTAATGAACACAAGTCTCAATTCGTGTGACTAGTCAACTAATTAGACATACTGATTTGTCTTGTGGCGGCTGTGTCAATCTTTTCCTGCCAAATAACAACCGAACTGAGTATCTACCTGCACAATCAGTATCGTTTATATTATACGTGGACAGTTACGGAATACAGTCATATGCGCCCAAAGTTAACTGTAATGAGATTGATGGACAGTGCTTCACCTATGTTGACCGTCTGTAGCGCTGCTCCTCCGAATTTCCAATTTAGTTTTAGTTAACTCTGGAAACATCGTTCATCAAGTTGTCAGTAAACTGAAATCTCTTACTTTATAAACAAATACGACGTGAATCCCAATCAATATACTCTGCGAATTCAACTGTGCTCCTGTTTGCTTACCGGATAAAAGGTCAATCAGAAAATGCTATGTATGGTCGTATGTCCGTTGTGGAAGACTTTTGTATTTTTCTGCTCTAGGTGATTTGTCTGGGAAGGGGGGGCATTGTATATTTCTCTTCAACTAATTCGGTAAGAACAGCAATGTATATTTAAAATAAAATATCAATCCTATGAAGCTGGATATATTTTAGCTCTTTGATACTAGATCTGCAAGTTGACTGAATATATTTATTTCATGAAAAAGTTTGACATAACCTAGAAACAAGGTAACGCTTCATCTGTTTGGTTGCCAAGAAAGGTGTCTCTTGTAGGCTGACATGTTTTTGTTGTCTCTGAGAAAGAAAAAAAAATCTGCTTATAGTTGTTCTACAATTTTTTGAGAGCATATACACTTTTATCTAGCTGAAAGATATCAACAGTTACACCTACTGGTTGACAGTGTTAATTAACGTCTATTAGATAAATCAAGAAAGATAGGAAATCCCGTTTCGCAAAATCGACAAATAACAACAAATATATCAAAATAAAACAAACTTTCGTGCTCGCCTAGGATATTAAACATAGCTAATTTTCCATGACAGTGTCCTTTTGTAAAACTAAACATAGGCTTCAAATCCTTTTTTTCAAAAGTTCGTTATCACTGGAATCGGAATTTTTCCTATCCCAAAGCCCAGCTTTAAAAACTTTTCTAGTCGCTGATACCTATACAATGTTATATTATATAATACCTGTACTATTGGTGAAGAGGATCAAACAATAATGAAAATAACAGCTGGGGAAACAGAAAGTGTTCTTCTGTGAAGAATCCGACGACAATTCTATATGACACGAACACGTCGGGGGATGTGTGTCAGAGTTCTATTATTCTAACATATATAAAATGGAACCGAGAATCTGCAGATCTGCTATGGTTGTTTGGAACTGTGCAGACGACATTTGCTAGCTGTAAATAAAAAAGTTCATGTAAGTTTTAGCGTTTTGTTGGTTGAATTATATTTATAAACAGAAAGTGGCCATTTGGAGCGTGGAAAAAACTGCATCCCACCCTTAATGATATAAAACATATTTTATTTGTGGTATAGTTATTTCAATTTATTCTACACACCTTACACTCATCCGTGTTCTGGACACATTGTAGCAGCCAATGTGATAAAACAGACGGAATATTGTCTGCACCCAGATTTTTATTCACAGGTGTATCACCAATTCCTTGGGGTTGTCTTTTGTGCCGACTCCGAATCCTCGATTACATTATTGAGCAGTAGATTTCTTTATGAGGCTAGCTTTCTGCTAAATTAGATTTTGGTCCACAATTAATATTTTTGATAAGCTCCGGTTGTCTATTTGGAACCATGACATGTCAAAGTTGATAAGGGACAAGATGAGATGAGGTTGTTTTCTTGAGCCTTAGGCGGCGAAATGGCACGGTGTGTTGGACGTTTCCCGGCTTTGTGTGGCCGGTCATATGTTGACTGAACAGCGGAGAGATGAGAACAGATCGGGGATAACAGTCGCAATCAAAGTCTCAATGTGTTGAGTTTAGTTGCTTCGTCTACTCGTGTGCCCTGTACGCAAGTGTGAATTAGCACTGATTATGTTTGTTCACACATTGGATGCTAGCAATGAGTGACCTTTGACATTTCTCAGGTCGAAAGCTGATTGGAAGAAGAAGATATTGATTCTTCGTATGGCTTATAAATCTCTCTCCATCGGTCGAATATCAGTAGTGCGGGACATCTATCAACAGACAGAGACAGTCATTTACGGCGACAAGTCCGAAATACACCCAAAGCTTACGTCTGCTAAAGAGATCGGTCGAGGAGTTTTATTGACGACGATTGCCAACCTGTGACTGTATTCTCTACCAAATTCCACCTGTCAGTTAACTCAGAAGAGCCCCGTTAGTTAAGTGGGTGTTAAGCTCCTATCTCTTGCTTTACAAACAGCCATTTGTCGGTATTCAGCTCAACTCGTCTGTGCTGTTGTTAGCTCGCCAGAAAGACAGTGAACCTGAGACGACTAAAGACCACAGGTGCGTTGCTTGGATGATAAAATACTCTAGCACTGTGGTGGAGTTTCTTGTATCTACTGGTGATCGAAAAATTATTGTGTATTTTATCTCTATGGTGTTTATAATGATTTGGATGTGACTTGTTTTATTTCAAATGTCGAAGTTGACCAAATGAAAGAATTTCACTTAAGGATTTTACCGATGGATTAAAGAGGAATCGTTCTTCTGCCTGAATGTATTCTCCAGTGGGCGGACATATGGTCGTTTTGAACAGGTGCGGCCTCGTCAACCAATAGCGGAGAAACATAGGAGACTCGGATATGTTATATCACCGTTGACATTGGTTGACAAAATGGATACTTTTCGGTAGGAAGAAATTTCACGATCGAAGCTTTTTGCATTTACATTTCACGGAAATCTTGTTTGTCTCACGGTATCCTATATTACAGGTACTTTTGAGGATATGTTAGATATGACATTCTCTTAGATTAATAAAACACACAGGTAAGTCAGGATATATTTGAGATATTATACAGATACTGATAATGTCTAGTGATGAATGGTTGTCAGGATTCGAAATTTTTTAATTATTCTCGGACTGACTCAAAATCCTTCGACGCTAACAAAGTTTTTTTTAATCAAACAGTTTTTAATAATCTCACTGATCAAAAAATCCAACTTCGTTCCACTGTGAATTCTGGGGACAAAGTGTATAAGTAAAAAGTCATTATCGGAAAGGAAATTTTATTGGAAATATTACTTCTCCCATGTGGAACAGTATTGAAAAATCTACAGTTGGCGCAGCTGTTCTTTTCTGTACGAAAGAAGTTCTTCTGCGATATAATAAATACCCGATGGAAAATACGATTGTGTTGGCGGATATGTCTTAGTCAGTTAGAACCACACTTTGGATTAAAATTTGCATCCATTTGTTTCAAGGATGAGAGTCGATCTATATTCAGACAGAAACACTGGTTGTGTAGATGTGGCAGCAGCGATGACATTGTGTTCAATAATCGTCATCACCATAGCTGGTAACGTTATCGTTGTTGTTGCAGTGATCCGTAACAAGGTGTTACACACAGTGTCAAATATTTTTATTCTTTCCTTGAGTTTAGCAGATTTACTTGTTGGCACAATTGTGATGATCCCCGCCATGTTAAATGAGGTATTCGGTCAGTGGATTTTAGAAGAGAAATTTTGTTCAGTTTGGGTTTCATTCGATGTGATGTTGACAAGTTCATCCGTGTTGAATGTGTGTTTAATTAGTTTCGATAGATATATGATTATTATACACCCGTTAAGATACAGTTCTTTGATGACGTCATACAGAGCATTGATATTACTCGCTGGCGTCTGGACAGTAGCTATCATGGCCTCGTTTCTGCCGATAGAAAACGGATGGCATTTTGATGAAAAAGCGACATTAGAGAACCTGACGTTATTCTCTTCAAATCCACAGTGTGTTTTTGTTGTGAGCTTACCTTACGCTGTCACTGTGTCTACTCTGACTATCCTCCTGCCTCTCCTCGTCTCCTTCACTTTATACTATCGAATCTCAAAGGAAGCAGCAAGACAAATGTGTTTACTGCGGATGTTAGCTACCCCAGGCAATGTTCTTCTGGGCATGAGGAAAATACCATGGAAAACAATTAGAGAACCATTTACCAGAAAAGCCACGTGTACCCTGGGGGTTATAGTGGGTGCCTATGTAATAACATGGGCACCATTTCTTACTGCTAATATCATAGAGGTATTTTGTCGGTGTGTGCCATCTCAAGTCTTCCGTATTTTTGTTTGGCTGGGATACTGTAACAGCTTGGTCAATCCAATTATCTATCCATTGTTCATGAGGGATTTTAGAAGAGTATATTTCAAGTTTGTGTCGCGGTGTTTTCCATTCTTAAAAAGACTTAAAAGGCCTCAAAATCAATTTAACCTAAAATAAATGCAAATGCAAATATTATTTTTGGTTGTGATTATTGTTTAGAAGAAAAACCCGAATTGCCCGCCAAAAGTTCCGAGAAAGCTATCAACCTTCTTTGATATACATATTTACACTCGACTAAGGTGTTAGCTTTTAGTCTTGCTGAGCCCATGGGTTAATGTTAACTGGGATTACAGCCAAGATGGCTGCTTCTCAGTTTCCTTTGTGTTACGAAAGTTTTGTGAACGTAAAGGATATGAATCCACACTGCGATCATGTTTAATGGAAATGGATTTATTTCGAATGGATATTATTTTAACTAGTCGTTGTTATGAAACAACAACATTTGATGAGCTTTCCTACAAAAAATATCCTTAAAGGTAAGCGAGTTTATACGTGGTCTGCTAGCCGAGTAACATATTCACGGATCGCTGATTCGAAGGGAAGCGATGTGTCGTATCCCTCGATGCTATTCCCAGATTTTGGCAAAACAATTTTTCTATTCCGTTATAACACACAATACAAATTGGAACATATTTTGGAACACTTGAACATTCAGGAGTTGAAATATGGAGATTTGGTGACGATCCCATTATAACTTGGAAACTTCAAGCGATTTGAATTAATGTGCACAGAACAATTATAATGGACATTTTTGCCGAATTATTTCTCAGAGTGTAGTATAACACCAAAAGTATTCAGTTCGGGAAGTAGAGTACCCAATGAACAAAAACAGCGAGTCTCATTTCTTTCTGTTGCCCTGGTGTTCGCAGAGCTAAAGGGTTACGGGAAGCAGATTTTTTTGTGATGTTCTGTATTTGTGACCGTCTTCATATAAATGAAATACCCTTGAGTACGACGTTAAACACCAATCAAATAAACAAACAAACATTTCTTTTGTTTGTTTTTTTGTTTGTTTTTTTTTTTCGAATACTTTTCAGAACGATCTCAGTGGACATTTTGTTGCGTTTTCAAACAAGTTACGTTTTTCTTACATTTAAAACACCTTTAGCGGACAAGTTTATGCACCATTATTCGTTTATGTTTGACAAAACTAAAATAATATTTCACTCTGTATTTTAATATATACATGTGATTGAATCATAACATAGACTGTAATCTGTAGAGTAAATGACAATCCCTTCACGGCAACTACAATGTTGTTCAAAACTGATTTGATCAATTTTATTAAAAATGTTTTCTGATTAAACATCATTCTCACCAAATTAAAACCAAAAATTAAAATAAACTCATTTCGTCTTATTCAAATATTTTTTCAAATTTTGTTTTCGTTTAAGGTTATTTCATCAACATTACAACGATTAATCTTTGTGACTTTCGTTGTGACGAGAATGGTTTATCCGTGAAATGTTGATGCCATTGACAGCTAGCACAACAACAACAACAACACTACCAGTTATATAGGGCCTATACATTATATTGTCATGCATTAAAAGAGGGGAATGTAAGACTCGATGAGAGACATAAACGGAAAGAACACACAATACATTAGAATACGGATTCCTCGTATTTCTAGCTTTGCATTTATTGTATATAGAAGCGTGCAAGCGGCGGCAGAGATGTACAGTGATGGTCAAACTTGGCGGTGCCTATCAATGAAACAAGCATTCAAACTCATCTTCTCTAGCCAAGGGTTACTATTCCGAGCTACTCTGCATTTTTTTAACCCTTGGCGGATAACTCAGGTATAATGGGACTCGGCTTCCAAGCAATTGATTGGATGCGTAGGAAGTTCTACGCATCCAATCAGATGTTGTGCTATTAGAAGAATTGGCTAGTGAATTTGGCGGCAAATGTAACTGTAAACTGCGGGAGTTAGCTAGAACCTTGATAGTTTTATCCGCCAGATGGCGTAGCTGAAACTCTCATTGTACATTAATTAAAGATGCCAAGGGTTCAAATGCAGAGTAGCTCGGAATAGTAACCCTTGGCTAGACAAGATGGTTCAAACTCTGTATTTCCGTTTAAAAAACGGATTAATAGGTTAACGTCAACAACACAAGCGAGTTTTGCTTCCCCTTCCTATGGTCAGCCATTCACTGTCCTTTTATTTTATCCCAAGTGTTAAGTATTCGTCACGCCGTGTTTGTAGATCCAGGTATCATCACTGTCGCATCTAGCTGTATTGACGACATAAGGACTTACAAAGCGTGGAGAACATTTAGTAATCGCCCATTAAAACTGTATGCTGTATATTAAATACGTTTAACGCAGGCAGTACAGGCGGTGTTAATTGTTTACTGCTTGAAGTTATCCTGCGTGATCCTGGTCAAAATGCACACGTCAGAATTGTTTGTCATGTCACTGCATGTTGTTCATAGTGACGTGTCCTGAAAGTATTGACGTTTTTAAGATACAGGTGTTTTAAGAACACCTGTTCGTCATAAAACATAGTCTGACTATAAACTGTTGTCTCAATTATTAACCCTAGGAGTCAAGCTAGACCTTATTCCAATATGCAATACAGTTATTCTTGGATCTTGGCCAAATTCTCGTTGTCGTATATCTGAGCATCCAAGCTTTCCAAAAAACATAAACAAATACATGTTGTTCTGCACTTTCAACTTTATTTGGGTTAATGAAACTTTATATTTGTTTTCTATATTCATTACCATGTTGATAATATTTTTTATTATTGTTATGTTTTTTTGGAGAGAAGGCCTAGTGGCCTATGGCCCAGAATCATCCTCCTTAAATAAATACAGAATTTAATTAAATTAATGTGTTTAGAGAAATTGTTTTCCTCACAACCAACTTATGTGGTTCAGAAAGATCTTTAGAAGATGGCAAATGCCACTAATGTATATTTGATTTAAACAATATTTATATCCATAAAAGATGGACTGGATTGACGAACAGGTCAAGGCGACCTATATCGACGCCTCTCCTAACAAATGTGTATTCGGCATTCGTGTATTATGTACAGCATATGTTTTTCTTTGTATATTTTTATTGGATTGTTTATTTGATTGATTGGTGTTTAACGTCGTACTCAAGGGTATTTAACTTATGTAATAACGTATAGTCCAATTCTCACTGTTCCTTGTCTCATTACGGTGGAAAACCGGGAGGAAACCTTCGTAAAAGGAACACCGCGAAAATCGTGTGACTCAGAGAATACACCTGATATATTTGTTTGTTTGATTGGCGTTTAACCTCGCACTCAAGGGTATTTAGCTTATGTAATGACGCATTGTTCACTTATCACGGTTCCTCGTCTCATTACGGTGGAAAACCGGAAGGAAACCTCGTATTTGCATTTACAGTTAAAACAAAACACGTTAACAAATGAAGTATAGAAATAATATTTCTTTATTACATAGCACATGTATTACAGCTTGAGAATGAGGTTGTAGTGGTGCAATACAGAGTTTAAAAGAATAAACAAACTTTGACAAAATAAATAGATATAACCGCCATTCTTGTCGTCAACAGGGCGTTTGAAGTTTCCAAGTGTTCCAATTAGAGCTAATAGATCAGGTCGAACAAAAGAAACTTAAAACTACAAAAGGCAAAAAAAAAAACAGAATTTAGATAATTTTTCAACAGAAAAAAAGCGTAATACAACAGCCTTTTTTTTTATTAGAATCGAAAGAAATGTTTATTATATTTCACAATGTTTTGCCAAAAGCTATTACTTCAATTAACAGTTGGTTTCAATAAAGAAAACCGGTAGATTTTAAATCATATGTGAAAATGTGGTACACGGTACATCTACACTAAAGAGACACACCAACACAATTTAGTGTTTTACTCAAGCTCTTGAAAAGAAACGTTCTCGTAGTTAAGACCGCAAGACAATACTTCAAACATACTACAATCAGCCTGAGGGCGTTTAACCATAGAGACAATTTAATTAAAAGCAGATTTAAAAACGCTCCTTATTGTCGCTATTGAGATATAACGCGAAGGCCTTATACAGTGTTCAGTCAGACAGGGGGTTCACGAAAGGTCACCATTTCAGTTGTCCAATAAAAACACAGATAACACGGGGTCATGATAAGCGCCGAATTCAGCAAAAAATAGCAGAATTCGTCAGATTTTCTTCCGTCTAAATGCTGTAATGTACGTCACATGTAGTAAACAGGGGAAATGTCAACTTTACTCAAAGTCTATTATTTGAATGATGTTTGTTGATAGTGCGTGTATCCGTTCGTGGTAATAAAAGACACAGTCGGTAAACTCCAGGGGCCGGTTGCTCAAAGCACTATTAAATTTCATCCTATATTTGATGACGTCACGCCATAATGTAGGTCTATCTCTAACCTGGTATTAGCGATTTAATATAGTGTTAGCGACTAATACTCTTTCGAGCGACTAGTCGCTGTACATGGGCAGAAATCTTAAAGTTTTACAAACCAAATTTGACAAGCCGCTCAGTGATTGGTCAATGTAAGAACCCAATGGAGACACTGTAATTGGAGCGTTTGCGTCTTATCTCAATGGCGACAACACAGAGAGCGTTTTGGATTTGAATCTGATTTGAACTAAGTTGTTTGTTTGTTTTATATATCGGCCTCCAACTAGGGGGAAACATCCGAAAACAAATATAAGAAACCGAAATTGTGCATAAATGATTTAGAGGTGAAGAAGGACAGAATATGCACGATTGACGTTCAGAATAAGTTTGAAACTCGTAAGCCATGACATCAGATATTTACGTTATCGGACCGACAGTGTAGAAATATTGACGTGTTTTTCGCTATCGTGTAGGGATTTTTTTTATACGGGTGCTCTACAAGTATAAATTGGCATACAGAACATTCAGCGACGGACAGATTTCTGCATGGAAACCAAGAGTGAAAAAAACAGGGTAAAAAAAGTTGTAACATGTGTGGAAAAATAATTGTGCAGCGATAGCTACATGCAGATTCTTCGCTGGTGTTTTACGGTATTCCAACAATTATTGACTTTTGCAAAACCTAAAAATATTAAGGGTTTTGAACTTTTGATAAAGTTGAAAGGTAATTATCCACCATTGCTAAGTAAAGACAGCGTTGTTATACTCTCTAAATAAACTGCCCCTAGCCAGAGATTTGTCACAGAGGACTGTTGTTGAAAAGCCGAAAACAAACAACCCACAACAGATCGGCGTCGTATTGACCCTTAGCTTGGACAACACCAGGGCAACATGAAGCTTCATCAAACCAATAGCAAACCTCTTTGAAGGACACAACTATTTTTTTTATGAATATCGATGGTAGATATCTATAATAAGGAAGCTGTTAACATTATCCAATATTACCCGAGGCTAAAATTTTACTATTTGTTATCAAACTTTGAAATCATTTGTTCACTTGCATAAAGTGAGTGCCAAAAACAATTAAGGTTATGTTTCATTGTTTTATATAAGTTAAATTTGTTTAGTTGCCACCTCAAAAAACACATGTCGTTGTTGTTTCATTGAAACTCATCGGTTTTTGCAACCAAACCAATCTTTATGAGAATTAATTGGCAAAATACACACCCAGTAATTGATCAGCTTACCAATATCATTAGCCTGTTTGTGCCCAAAAAATTGCATGGAAATAAACTTAAAATACAAAATTTAATTTATTTTAAAATAAAGTTTTCTAAACTATAATAATATACATAACTTTATAACATAATGAGTACTGTATGATACATGATTGTATATGTGAACAAAGAAAAAATCAATTTGTAAGCTTTATATAAAAAGTTTTCAAATAATTGCAATAATATTTGATGCCGAGACAACAAAAATGAATTAATATCAATAAAACAGATTGTTCAAATAACTAATGAAAATCAATAATTTCAATAATTTTAATGACAATTAATGATGAGACTACAATTATCAAATAACATAGTGAAAATGACACCTCAGAGATTAATCAGTTTTTTTTTTATTTTGTTCGATGGCTTCTAGTATCCTATCCTAATTTCATCAGACCTAAACAGACTTCTCAATCCCTTTCAAGGAGGCAAACAAAAACCGTATGCACATTAAGGGAACGAAACCGTTTGAGAATTTCTACCAATAGCATTTCTTAATTTTAACCAAAGAAATCAAACAAACTATAAAAATATATTTAATTATCTTTTAGGAATTTACCTTGAACTGTTTAAACTGCTGAATAAAAAATGGTATACTTGTACCTTAGAACTTCTAGCAGTTGGGGCAGAGAATAGGCTTTACAACAGGATGTCTAACATAATATTTCTGTGGACTGTCCCAAAATTAGAGTGTCCCAACTTATAGAAGTTATACGGTAATTTTGTTCAGACCTCTTTCCCAACCAAATGAGAAAAGACAAAAATACAATGTAACTGCCATATGCTACTTAGTGAGGCGTTTATCTGCCTCAAATACTCAATAACTAATCATGTTCAATTATCATTCATCATCAGCAAGAAAATGTTCAGAAATTTCAAATTGTGAAATTCCCTGTGAAAATAATTCAACAAGCACTCCAATTTTGGAGCTGTAAACACGAAGCTTTTGTGGAATTTAAATATTATTATATTTCTTTACGACAAAAAATATGGTTTATAAAGCAAGCAGATCTACCAGTAGAGGAAAATAACATTATAAAAATGTATAACGCACTTAATATTGTAACATTTTATAATACAGATACATGTACAGGGAACATTTATAAAATAACAATACATATGCTAACAGCTCAAGGAAGGAAGCCAAAAACATGTACAATCTAGTACATAACAGGTTTTATAAGTTCTATTATCAATACTAATAATATAATATTTACATATTTTACAACAAATATAAGGATTTTGTTCAGCATTGAAAATTGGAATCATTTGCTTTGAATGATAAAGATGAATTGTACAGGGATAACAAGGGAGATAATAATGTTACTCGTGTAACTGACAGCAACACTTATGTATGTATGTCATTGACTAGCAATATAGTTCCGTTGAAAACTCATTAACACATTTATAATTCATGTAACTGACAGTAAAATCTATGCCATTAGCAAACAATCTAATTACATTATAATTTATTGACATATTTATTTCCCTTGTGTTCATCTTTTGGCTTCTAGAGATTGTGACCAACAAAATGGCATCTGAATACCTTAGACTTAGTAGTCTTACTTAACCAGACTTCTCGCGAGAACTTTGATCAGGGCTAGATAGAGCATACTAAACGTTGCAAAAACGTATTGTCCTGGTAGCGTACAGTTGTTTTTCTGATAGGTTAATTTTTAAATATATTTTGAAACATTCAATCTAACCCAAAACCTCAAATTAATTTATTTGTAAATAAATGCAAAGGTTTTAGGTTCAATGTAATGTTTGAAATAAATTTTAAAATTAGCCTATTAGAAAACTAACTCTACAATAACCGGGCCATATGACGGCCATTTTCTTTTTGCAACGTTTAGTATGCTCTGTTACCAGACTATCTAGCCCTGATCGAAGTTCTCGCGAGAAGTCTGGTTTAGCGAGACTATGTAGGAAGTAGAATCGATTATATTTTAGAATGCATAATCAGTCACCTTCCAAGGGAGATAATAACATCTCACTCGTCTTACACACATTCAAAACATGGATGTCATGATGTTTTGGGTGAGATTTGTTAAATGTCTTGACACTGTGAAACTTTTTTAAGTGTGATATTAATTTTACCAGGGCGTGTTCTTTCTAATTTTGCTCCTCAGAGGTTTATTTTGCCATCTTTCAAGTAGCTGGGTCTTGGTATGCGAAATAAGTACATTATATTAAAAAAATAAATAAATTAAATAAATAATCGTTGGTGGGCTCTTATGTCTAATCTGTCTTATTCTTATAAACAGAAAAGATTAAGCGTGAACTAGTTTAGGAAGTAACATTTTCCAAAAACATAAAATCTAACAAAAGAAAAAACAACAGTCCGTAATGATATAAAATTACAAAGACAAGGAAATGTAAATCTCATTTCATTAGAAAAACTAATGTATCATCAAATATTTGTCCTAGATGGTCCATCCCACCATTTATTAAACATAATGTAAAAGTGTGCCTATTCTCCTCGGCTTCAACACAGAGAGCACTGTCAGGATCCGGTGAAGCGCCATCTACTTCCTCTGTCCGTTGAGATTCTGTTGTCATCTGGGTAGAGTCAGGTAACAGACGATCCTGGATGACATATGCACCAAAGGAAGAGTCTAAAAAGAAAAGTACATACTGTTTTCTATACAATTTAACAGAACGTGAAGTCTTAGAAATGATGACATGCTGTTGAACACAATATACAAGAGTAGAGAACAACAGACGTAAATCTATATTGTAACTTGGCCCTGATAACAAGAGACCGGAGTTCTTTCTCCGTCTTAGCCTTGCGTCCCGCCTATATCAACCTGGAGAGAAAGATGAAAATTGATCCACCGCTATTGCTGGCCTCTCAAAACATCTGATTTTTAAGAAATACACTAAGTACTTTACCTTATTGCAAGTTGTCCAATTTCTTTTCTGGCGGATTTTCTTTTTGTAAAGGGAGATAACTTATACGTGTCAACTCTTTTATACGTGTTGTGCTAAGACGGAGGAATAAGTCCTATTCATTGTGGAGGAATGCAAACGTTTCGTACTCTACAAAGTTTTAATTATATTTGTTTATAGAGAATATTGTCATGATCACCGTGGTACTGGATGTTTTAATCACAGATTCACAGTGGAACTGGAGGTTCTAATCAATGTGCTAGACACTGTTCTAATCACTGTGTTACATGTACTGGAGATTCTAATCACTGTTGTACATGTACTGGAGGTTCTAATCACTGTGGTAAATGTACTGGAGGTTCTAATCACTGTGTTACATGTACTGGAGGTTCTAATAACTGTGTTACATGTGCTGGAGGTTCTAATCACTGTGGTACATGTACTGGAGGTTCTAATCACGGTGTTACATGTACTGGAGGTTTTAATCACTGTGTTACATGTAATGGAGGTTCTTATGACTGTGTTACATGCAGTGGAGGTTCTAATCACTGTGGTGCATGTACTGAAGCTTCTAATAACAGTGGTGGGTGTACTGGGGGTTCTAATCACTTTGGTACATGTACTGGATGTTCTAACCACTGTGGTACATGTACTGGGGTTCTAGTCACTGTGGTACATGTACTGGGGGTTCTAGTCACAATGGTACATGAAGTGGAGGCTCTAATCACAGTGATACATGAACTGGGGTTCTAGTCACTGTGTTACATGTACTGGGGGTTCTTGTCACTGTGGTACATGTACTGGGGTTCTTATCACAGTGGTACATGCATTAGGGGTTCTAATCACAGTGGTACATGTACTGGGGGGTTCTAGTCACAGTCGTACATGTACTGGAGGTATTAATCACAGTGGAACATGTACTGGGGGTTCTAGTCACTGTGGTACATGTACTGGGGTTCTTAACACAGTGGTACATGTATTAGGGTTCTAATCACAGTGGTACATGTACTAGGGGTTCTAATCACTGTGGTACATGTACTGGGGTTCTTAGCACAGTCGTACATGTACTGGGGCTCTAATCACTGTGGTACATGTATTAGGGGTTCTAATCACTGTGGTACATGTACTGGGGGTTCTAATCACTGTGTTACATGTAGTGTCGGTTCTAATCACTGTGGTACATGTACTGGGGGTTCTAATCACGGTGTTACATGTACTGGAGGTTTTAATCACTGTGGTACATGTACTGGAGGTTCTTATGACTGGGCTTACAACTGATTATATCCATAATAGTGGATTAAAGACAGACCTTCAACATGGCTTGACATCATCTAATAGCGAATTAAAGTTAATAGACATTTATGCAACCACTGCCAGAACATTTATGAGATATATATAAAAAAAACTTACCAGATCCACATCGACTTCCATGAGAACTGGCGCTGCTGGGTTTAGAAAGCTCACGATCAAGGACGTCCTGTGCCTGTGTGCCTGCTATTAACAACTCAGCCGATCCTTCTGTATTGTCCAGAGACACTGATCTCTGAAGCTCTATCATACACACACCAAAGTCAAGGCGACAGGCTGGTGGTGGGCCCTGTAACTCTACTTTACACCAGGAGTTTGTCTCTGTGAAAGGGAAAGTATTGTCATGGCATGACACAGTGTTAAAAATGTCTACAATATTTATTGCTATATTATCCATATAACAACATGCCAGCACTTACATGACAGCTGTTATATAGCCAAGTTAAGAACACTATCGTTATTTCTTTCGGCAGTAAACATTTTTCGTTCGTTTGGTTAGGGTTTAACGTAGTACTCAAGGCTATTTCACTATATAACAACAGATTGCCTATTTCACCCTATTCCTTTGTTTAAATATGGGGGAAAACAGGGAGGAAACCAATGGTTGAAGAAAATCCCCCTCGGCTCCACAAGCAACACACAGCGAGAGGACATGATAATCGGAGGATTTGTTTGTTTGTTTGATTGGTGTTTAATGTCGTACTCAAGGGTATTTCACTTATATGGCGACGGACACAAATACAGA
>JARFOD010067554.1:0-22626 GCA_031763545.1 Mopalia muscosa
TGGAATTATTTCCTTTTTAGATACTTTACCATATATATATATATATATATATATATATATATATTGTAATCCCAGTTTAAAACAACCAACAAAAATCATACTCTTATGAGCTATCTATGACGATAGTAATGAACATGCGCACATGGGACCTCCGTGGCGGAGTGATAAGAGTGTACCCTTCAGTGAGTGTATGCTTCTGGTACACATATCCCCCTCACCTCAAGGGGCCACGTGTTCGATTCCCGCGAACCATATGTGAGTTGTTACGCCAGCAACCAGTGGGGTTTCTTGGTCAATTTACTATCTAGTTTCCTCCCACTGTCAAGCTCACCAGGTTGCCGAACGCTTTACGGAAACGGACTAATGAGAACCATACCAAGTACCTGATTTTAAATTGATTGGTCCTGGATAAGGCAGAGCTTCATATACCTGTATATCGTAATCCGAGTTATCAGTCACCGTTGTCTGCCAAAGGCCGCTTTCGTCATTTTGTCTCCTCGGTAGCAGCCTTCGTTAACTGCCAGATACTGTTGTTGTCATTTTGACTCTTCGGTTTCGGCCATCGTTGTCTGGCAAAGACCCCTATCTTCATTTTTACTCCTCGATATCAGCCATCGTTGTCTACCACAGACCACTGTCGTCATTTTCACTTCTCGGTATCGATCGTCGTTGTCAGCCGAAGACCACTGTCGTAATTTTGACTCCTCAGTATCGACCATCAGTGTCTGCCAAAGACCGCTGTCGATAAAGAATGTCCCAGCAGTGCAAAAACATTTAGGACATCAATCTTCAAAAGACGGCTGTCGTCATTTTAACTACTCGGTACCTGCCACTGGTGTCTGCCAAAGACCACTGTCGTAATTTTGACTCCTCGGTACCGACCATCAATGTCTGCCAATGATCGCTGTCGATAAAGAATGTCCCAGCAGTGCAAAAACATTTAGGACATCAATCACCATCCGTTGAAGAATTTTCAAAATAACTCTATCCGAGTTATCTTCTATCTGCATAATAGTCATTTATCATTCCATTTTGCAACCATCAAGTACCATCTAGCTTTTCAACGCAGACTGCAATCTGTGATAAACCAGCGCCATCCCTTTCTTACCTGGAAGTCACGAGGCGGAGAATTACTTTTAGCCACAGTTGGGAAAAAAGGCAGCTGCTAAAATATTGAAAATGGGTTATGTGGGTCAACATAATATGGAACAATTGTTTTATTTAAGAATAAATAAACTTGCTGGTATCTTGCTGAATGACAATAAGAATGACAATAGTCCCGGTGTATTTATACAGCTGTAATTGTCCTAGCGACGATTGCACAATTGTCAGTAATTAACCGAATATTACTACATTACAAAAAAATGGTCATGATTTATGACCAAGCGGTCTAAATACAAGTAATGGACGAAAGACGGCAACGACATTAATCAAATCATATCATTTGAAATTATTTGTAAATGGTTGAAGTGGTTCTGACATGCAGTTTTGGCGTCACTGGGAAGCAGTCAGCTGAACGCTGTGTGCCAGCTATTTTCTAGAGCCGTCAAACATGGCGATTCTCTGGCACTTGCGGCACAGTGAGGAAGGTGTATATTGTCTCTGCTGCTAGCTTGGTAATTAAACTGCGAAAAGAATCAGACCAAAAACTGTTAAGGAAAGAGGAATTTACGGTCTTATCGACGGCGTTTACCTATTGCCAGCAAGAGGTGCCGAGCGCTTGAAGTTATCAAGAACGACCTTGTACTTTTTTTCTCTCTGTATTTTGAGACGAATTCTCTGTAGATGTGAGCTGGAACGTTTGTCAATAATTCAAAAATCGATAATCAAGTCAAGCTTACGGTTCAAGGATAGTGTTGCATCCATTAACACTTTCACCAGTTATACATGCATGTTGTGACCCAAACGAGAAGTCAGACGTGAGTCCAAACAGGTTTAATAGGTCTGCTGCCTCACCCTACTCCACCCAGCTTAATACGACTGCTTTGTGCACAGGTTTAACACAGTGAGTTAACCAAAAGCTCCTCCTTTGTGAGGAACTGTATAAAATTGGTTTATATGGTACGCTTCACTAACCACTAACCAAAACATAAAAACTACCTATTCTATGCTGTAAATTATTCAACCCATACATCGTATAAGATGAAATGAACAGCTTTATATACCAAATCCTTTTGAGAGATGCGACTGGAAAGAGCAGCTGATACGTGGTATATGAGAACCAGGATCGATGGAATGATTAAAGGCAGCTCAATCTCCATCTACATTATGTAAGGGAAAGCTTGTCAGTACTTGGGCTGTCTTAGCCATCAATAATAGATATACCTTATCTCGATACTCCGAATGCTTCTGTCACAGTTGACCTAGAAAAACGGTTCGAGACGTTCACGGGAAAAAAGGCGTACATACCTAAAGAAGCCGTTACAAAATTGTTTACAATATCCCACTTGGTTTAATACGGAAAAAATAATTCTCAAGATTTCGTCGGGATTATCAGTTCCTAGCCTAATAACATATAAAGCGGAGTCTTTTGGGATTATGTGCCTGTACAAACAGTCATCGCTGGAGGCATTACTAAGGTTCACTGATCCGTGTCGTGTTTCGTTACAGTCAGCCTGAAGAGAAGGCGATATGGCGTAGTAACGAAGCAGTCTTCTAGTCGGTTGTTGTATCAACATATCATTACAACCTGGCCAGACAGGTGATCTATATATACATATATCATGATGTCTGAAAACAAGGGTATAGAACGATACGCATATACGAATCCATCTGCAGAACAATCGGGAAATGAGGTCAGTGGCTCAGTAGACTCTGGGGTGACTTGTCGCGTAGAGAACTTACCGGAGGAGCTCTGTGTCCCTTTAGGTGTTGGGGAACAGGGCGACCGTACCATGAGACCAACTCAACCCTCAGCACAGGACACGAGGGAAGAGAGTAAGTAAAACGCTTACTAACTTTATTTTACATATTTACCTGTGTTTGTTTAAAATGGCGCATTCTCATAAATGAGATGTTGTAAGCAGTGAAGTGTGGCTTTAATGATAGAGCGTATTCAGATCGTACAGTTAAGACAGGATAATATAACACTTATAAGTTATAAGCTATAGGTTTTTATATGTACTAGTATTCATTTTGACATTAGTCTCTACATCTCCTGGTTGTTCATCAGTCCGTTTAAATGAAGAATGACACGTAAGGTTCACAAAAAAACTGTTCCATATGAATTGATACGCTTGAGAGCATACAATTATATTTGTTTGTGAACTGTAAAGATCTAGCTGATCAGACTGTATGAGTTAAAGCGGTCATATGTTGTATTACTTTTTACTGCAATCAAAGGACTGAAGTGAACAATTGTCACAAGTGCTCGTCAGATGCTTCTCACACTTATCAGCGGTTATATCAAATGCTTTCTTTTTAGTCTCTGAAAAAAGCATAAATATTAAAAAGACTAACTTTTAAACATCAAATTAAATTCCTTTATTAGCTCTTTCTAAGTCTTAATATTCATACAGACTATGATTGGTGCCCGCTGTTTTTAACCAGCCAGTTAAACGACCGCGACCTCAAATACGAGCCAAATGACATGACATCATCGATTTCCTTCGCAATGACCCTGTTCTAGTCATCCTCTGCACAACCCTCTCCTTTTGTCAGCGGGTTAAAGCGAAATGATGTGTATGTATAAATAGTCGTATATCAGTGAGAATAAATGTTAAAAATTGTACAAAATATTTGTACCATGAAATGTGATAAATCTAACGAGATATCGCAAATCACGTGACGTCACTAACGGCCCTATAATTCATACAATTTTTCGTTTTGTGTGAATTCTCTTGATATCAGGTTAGAGCCACCGTTGAAAAAGGGAAGCAACCTGTCGGTACGGTTAAACTTGACAAAAACAGCTTTAACCACTAGTCTAATGCTAAGTCTGTCCGACGAAGGTTGTACAATGATTGCTTACTGGAATAACATATACTTCTAAAGAGTGGCAAAATCTTTTTTAAAAACTGCAGGTACGGTGATATCGACTAATTTCAACCGATGAATCATCTGCTGTTGTCGACTAACTCACACTGGCAATAATTAACCACATGTAAGAATGTTTGACCAAGACCGTATTATATACACAAGCTAACAGGCCCATATGACACTTAGCTTGAGAGGTGACAAAATCACACAATCTGGTTTCCGGCTTTCGGAAGCGCTGTATATTCTGAATTGAGATATGCATTCAAATATAGATGTATTCACGTGTTAAGTACATGCGGAACAACACAAACCATGCACTTTGGTCATGAAAACTATATATAAGCATATGAATTTTAAATCAAATACTTCTGTATCAGTAAATCTAAGTGAAAACAAAAAAACGAGTAATACCAAATTTTATGACTATTAAAAACATACCATATTCTTAATAAAATAGGTGCAGCGTTATGACGACGTGCCAGCCCGCTATATCGTGCCGACAATCCCCCCCCCCCCTAGATGAAGGATTTTCAAGTCGGGGTTTTATTGAACAACTGGGTAATGAACTCTAAAACTCAAATGTTAGCTATTCCAGGAAAGATGGTTGTCCAAAATATGTTTTTTTTTTCAATACAGCTTGTACAAATTGCCCTGCTTGTCACATATTGTTTGAACCAGTTAAAACTGACGAGCTTCCCTGATATATGACGCGTTTGTTTATACATTTCCACGTCCTCTCTGGGTACGCTCGTATAACAAGCGATCGGCTTACAATATAGCACATATTGACCCTATACGCTGGTACATATAGAACATTTTGTTAAGTATGGGCCTAAGAACGACCTTGTCCAATCAGATGCCTGTGAAGGACCGTCTCTGGTAGCCATACCTAACAAAATGTTCTATACTGTAAGCCGATCGCTGGTTAACGAGCGGATCTCTGGGAAACAGTATACAAAAAGTACGAAGATTATTTGAACAGACTGCCTGTCTGATTATCAGATGTACATACATGTATACTTAGATTGTCGATACACAAAGCTTTGATATGTTGTTAGTGATCATAGAATAGGAGTCGTATCAAGATCACATGTGGCTAAGCTCATTAGAGGAACAACTCGATCCACAATTCTCCTATATATTTCCTATATACACATAGACTAAATCAATACGTCAATCAGCAGACCTTAATCAGTATGAGCTAAAAGTCTATTATACCCACCGTAACTTTAGGTACAGTGTGGATGCGATTTTGAATGGTGCTTGACCGTGTTGTGTCATATCATTTCCTAAATGGAAACAATAAGGGGTTTAATTAATAAACTGTTTGCTGAAAGTCGTATTCAATGATACTTAACTTAAAAGCTAGCGATTTAGCCCTTTTTAACAATTACAGGGTAAACCAGAAATAAGCATTGCAAAACCTCACAGCAAACTGTGCTCACCGAACAATTTCCCTTTCATATTTAGGGCCGAATGCAAAACATGGTGAGGGTATGTCACAAAATAGTTATGATTGCATGGTAATCTTAGAACCATATTAAACATGCAGATTTTTTCTTCAAATACAGTGGGCTGACCAAAGCAAAACTTTCATTTTTATGAACCAGATTTTCATAACATGTTCTAGACCCTTGCCTATAGTTTGAACATGTACTGGGGTATAGGTTAATTAAAGAAATACTTGTACATCAAACTACTCTGAAATTCGTCATGTAGCCTCAATGAGGACAACCTAGCTTTCTTCTACCAACCTAAAGACGAGCTTCCTGTTTGCTACAACTGTATCACATAGTTGTACACAACATGTTCATGGTAAAAATTAACCTCTCTCAAGGTGTCTTAAAGTTTACTGATAACAACTCGAGATTTAGGTATCTTCCGAAACTTGTCAGGACTTGATATGCTTCTTGATATTAACCAACGACGTGCTGTGGTAATTTTATATGCCAGGTACCAACCTGATATATACAATGGCCACAAGAAAATGGGGAAGGTATGAGACGTCATATATATGTAGTCCAAAAGATCTACATGTATACAGTTTGTAGTTATTTTAAACATTTAATGTGCGCGTGCATAAAGCACAGCATGAAAATGAATCTGCATAAGATAGGGATTTTTTTTTATATTATTTAATTAGTAGGCATATCTGTTTACCTAAACCTAGCCTAGCCATAACTCTAAGCCTGAAACTGACACTGCGGTCAGATCTAATATAACGTGTGTTTGTAGCATTCTCTTTAAAAGAGAAATTGGCCTGGTCTGTCTGTTTCGGTAATATTCCAACTTACAGCTGACCAGGTCTTACACAGTATATTAACATGGAGTTCGAATTCATTGAATGTAAGGCTTATCCGATCATTCAATCAAGCGAAATTGAATCCCTATCAAATCGATAAAAAAAATCAAATTTCATTCTACGTGCCAATAGTTTGTGCCAAAATATAGCCACATTATAGAACATTTTGTGATTTCTGGCAGAAGAATTTATTCAAAATAAACCTGCAGCATTATTGTTTAATGCCGTGTGCATTGCACGTTACAACGGGCTTTGGGGCTTCGATGGTAATATCCGGCCTTTATCATAGATACATCATTAATATAGACATCCAGAATATCTCTGGTTTGAGGGACACTACTCTAACTTTAATATATCATGGCTTTAAGTTACAGTACATGTTTGCTCTATTTTGTTGATTTTAAGGGGTACGCTTTCTGCTGGCTGAAGATGAGGAAGAAGAAGAAGAAGCAGAAGCGGCTGTCGAGTATCCAAGGGTTGTGTCCCTGGTACGGGTGACCTCGCCCAGAGCACTGGCAAGAAGTCCTACATCTCTGGCTAGTTTTGAAGAACTGTTCGATGGCGTGGATTTGTTAGAATATCCACTCCCACCCTCTTACCGGAGATCTGATTCTGTGGAAAAAGATTTCTACTCAGGTATTGTAATGGTACCTTAGTCATTTCAAATTCAAAAATATATGCATACGTATCCAAGAGTGCCCAATCTTCCCCTTTTTGTTTTGTAACTGTTAAAAACTAAGCACCAGAAGGCATATGCACACAGTAAGGTATACTGTTTCATGCGAGAGATATGTCTGTGGGTTCAGCAGCATCATAGATATATGATGTCAGGTGCTTAATTAATGTGGACGTTCGACATAATTTGCTGCTATCCGATAATGCCTATACTTGACACCTCTTGTTTTGCACCTACAGGGCCATTGATCCAATGCCTTGACACCTTGGCACCAAATTCCGTGTATGGAATACACGGCTTGATTAAAACCACGTGAAATTACCTCCAACATATTGCGCAGGCACATAGGTAGCTCTGACAAATCCCACGGCGTCCATTGCTCGGTCCAGGACGACCAATCACAGAGCTATCCTCATCTAAATAACAAGCTGGTGGTTTTTGATAACATTCAGCTATGTCAACTAAGTGACCTGTCATAGCCTCAACAGGGATTAAGATCATTGAACGCAATTTGAGCGATCGCACAATACCAGAAAGTTGCTTTAGATGTGGTTTTAGTCAGATTGACGAATAAGTGACGCAGATTTCACATTTTCGTTTAAATATTCCAGATTTTATGTTACGTGATTTCTTTACCAGCAAAACCCTACGAGGAGAGAACGGAACACTATACGGGCTTCTTAAGAAAAAGATGTGTTATGCGTATATAACCATTCTTACTTTTGCACCATACCATGCCTCTACCTTTTTTGCATTGTACAGACGATTCTTTGGAAATTGATGGAGACGCTGGTACTAAGAAGGACGAGTCTATACACAGCCGTATGAGCAGAAGTCACATTCGTCAACTTATTCACGAAAGCTGGCAAAATACAACCAATTACTGGTCCTTTCGTCGACGCTTAGGACCATACCTTAACGACAAATATTGCATGAGTAAGTTTAATTAACACTAATGAAGGTGAATACGAGGAAACTGACACGTTCATATCCATTATAAGAATAGGTCTATTCGATAAGGGATCAATTGGAGATATCTAATGAGAGTACAGATATATTTTGATCTAATATAAAATAGAACCCGGGTTATATCAGTATATGTTCGAGAACAGGTGTAATTTCTAACACGAATGCCCATCACAAAGCTATATCACTCAGTTCTCAGCACCTATTACCAGCCTGGCCGTTTTACTGCGTTGCTATTCTCCCGATACTTTAAAAGCAGCCAATGTGTTGAATAGTTTTCGCCAGGAATCCTGGATAGGCAGAAATCTCAGCGTTTGCTGGCATCAAAGGCACTCACTGACTAACTGACAGACTAATAAAATTCGTCTTTGTTTCTCACGTGACTTCCCATTACCATTGTTGATGGAATTCATTTTTATTTATGTTTCTCAGGGATTCAGATTCACGCCACCATATTCATGTTCATGCATGTTGTGTATGGAGCAGGCCTTCTCTCTATGGGTAAGAGTTCTATCAGTCAACACATCCAAATATCAACCTGTGAAATTTTATCATAAATATCACTAGTTTTATGATCTCATCAAGTAATTTGCTGTGAAAATCTGTTAATTTCGAAGTGCAGATGGGCCAAATCTATTTTATACTGTTACAATTCCAATCATCTTCTTTTGATTTGAAACTTCGAAGAATTAAATTTGCTTTAAAAAATGTTGTTATGCAATACTATACAGACCTACACTATTACAATGCCACTTATAATAAATTTGAATGAAGCAGACAATTCTGAAAATATGTATTGAAGCCGTCATATGAACATTTTTGCGCTTTTTGGTTCTTTTGTGTGTTTTTGGATAATGCAACATGTAGTAAAGTGGATTATTTTTCTTATTGCTCTAGATAAATTATATTCCAGAATAAGTTGAGACATAATGTTATTTAACGCATTGTGATGATTGTACTCTTCGGTTATTTCAAGCTAATATGATTTTGATATTTTACAGCAACATTCTGTTGGAACCGAAACGAGGGAGTGGATCCCATTTCTGGTGCCTATCTTCTGGCTAATGGCGTGCTCAGTGTGTTTCTCTTCCCCATACTTATCATGGAATGGGGACCACGAATTGGCGGCTGTTTGGAGGAAAGGTCTCATCTGGAGGCGGTGTATTACTTCGCAGTAGCTTTGTTTCTGCGAGTATGTGCATGTATAGCAGGTAGGCATTCATTAAATAGAAATAGGTTATTATATAACCATTCGGTTGTAATAATCGATTGCTGTTTAACGCCAAACTTAAAGATGTGTCACTTATATGACAGTGATCTACGCCAACACAAATTGAAAACGCGAAAAGATTCCCTCTGTGGAAAAATAATGTTCCTCTGGTACTAAGAACAGAGAGTTATATGACTACATTTGAAACGTGTCGCCGTTAGGCCGATTACACTAACTAACAATATTGGAATAGTATATAATTTTTAATTCAGAAACGATAGTGAACAAGTTACAAGGAAAACAATCTTAAGTTCAGAAAGTCTTCGGAAACTATGTGTTTCACCATGAAGGTAATGCTTTACATCTATGGTCAAACACATCGGCTGATAAGGAATAGGTCTAGGCTCTGGTGAAAGATATTCCGCTTGCTCGTTTCTACCTTATATTATAAATTCTCTATAGTAAAGAACATATGTCCCCAGTAAATAAGTTTAACGCTCATATTGCGGTAAATAATTAACATGAACTGTAAACCGCCTATCGGTTATACCTTTAAGTCATACATATAATTCAATACGTTTATAGCTTGTATAGCCTACCCATAATACTATATAGTTACTATCCTGCAACGACCTTACATCAGAAGTGAATCATCCATTTAAGCTCGCATCCTTCTTTTACAATTCAAGGCCGTTGTTATATAGATTTTTAAAGTGTCACAAATGATGTCGGGGCATCCGTATTCGTTTATTTAACGTCGATTTGCTCAAATAGCATATGCTCGCATGGACTTTTCGTAGAGAAAGGCAAATTATATAAATATTACGTATGTGGACAGCAGAGTATTGAAAAGGCATACACCAACAAACCTTGTTAAATACACGAGAGAAGCCTGCATGGCCACGAAGTGCAATATGCACATGGACATTTACAGCTTGGGTATAGTAGCTTTTTTTATTATAGTCCTATAACACCTGCTTATAACTGATAGCCTGGACAGGATGTGAGAACAAAAAAACATCTAAAGACACCTCTGAAAATCGAAATAATTTATTTGCTACAAATGAACAATAATGCACATGCGAGACTGTTATAGGCGAACATCAACTTTATTATGGTAGTGATTGGTAATGGATAGCAGTAGTTAGGGGATCAATTATTGTCCATATGCTGAAGGGATCAGTAATTTGATCAGCGGATTTGGATTTCTCCAGTTATTAACTTTCTGGTAGTGATGTCATTGATGTTGTTTCAATCTATTGTTTGATCAGGGAATCTCTTAGTTGATTACATATATAGCGGACTTGTAATCCATCTGTCCCTTTAAGGGCATACCTTCTTTGGTCACTGTGGTTGAGTGGCGGCAGGTTTCACCTATAGAACTGTATCTACAAGGACGGTTATTGGAGAAGACACTGTCTAGTTACCCAAAGCCGGTATCTTAAGTTATTTTGGTGATCACATATGCTTGTTATAATACTTTTTAAACTGTATGGAAAATTCGAAATCCTAATTAAGACTAGCTGACATCCTTAGCAGTCTTCCTTGTGGAAGTCCATCTTAAATAAATTAACTACAAATATCTCACAAGAGATTAGATTTCAAATAAAAGTTAAAGTGCATTTCGAAACCTGTCTACTCTCAGGTCGACACTTTCCTAAAGCATGTTGTAAACTATGATTGGACATGTTGTAAACTATGATAGCACATGTTGTAAACTATGATAGGACATGTTGTAAACTATGATTGGGCATGTTGTAAACTATGATTGAGCATGTTGTAAACTATGATTGAGCATGTTTTTATCCTGCACTGTATATATAGTAGTGATTCTTAACCTGTAGCCATGGACAGCGGAAAAGATTAATTGGTCCTGATTATCCCGTTTTGTTGAATACATTTACTGTTGACATAAATGACAAAAAGCAATTTTAATTATCCGAAATTACCCTAAATATTCTATAGTAATAAAAACAAACGCTGTGGCAATTTGAAGAGTATTGCATTCGGCAAAATTCGCATTCTTTTATAACCAGAAGATTGAAATTCTCAGGAGGTTTGTATTTGAGCAAGCTTATATAGCCATTCTAAGACAATAACCAAAATCCCATTGTCTTCCCTTCAGTTCAATTTTCAATATTAGTCCATGTTACAGTCCACTAACTCACTAGCATATAGAATATTTAATAGCATTAGTTAACTGTGGTGATATATTGATTTGGTCTATGTTACAGGTTCAGTCTGCGTCTATTACCAGTACCCAATATATTTCGGACCAGAAGCGGACCCTGGATTCGCCAGTCATAAATGGGAATTCCTCTTCGTTTTTGTGTCAGTATGTCTGGACTGGTTTGTTTTCCTCATCTTGGTTGTTATACCATCTTGGTGTTGCTTCTGCTGTTACTGCTGTGCGGGAACAAAACTGTGCGCTCCTATAGGCAAGAAGAAACTTTACATCGAAAATATAGAGATAGTACGGGAATGATTCTGGTGTGGAAATACTTTGTACAAATATATTTTTATACTTATTTTCCTGAGGATTTTTACACACAATCCTACAACGAATAATTTTAATCTGTGATATATTCTCATATGTTTCCATTATGAGCAACAGATTATGCAGGGTATATTTTCTTGCAAAGTCGGATTTTTATGTGAGTCCTCTATAAATAATGGACGTTTACAGGTTTTTAACAACTGGGTATCAGTTGTTCTTGCTACAACATGTTACAGGTGCTATTTTGTGAGTGTGTAAATGTCGGAGAATGAATATATCAATGAAGCGTGCAATACAATAGTGACGTTATTTTTGTTGACCACATAGTTCAAGATTTGACTTGTTTTGTAGTTTCAAGGATGATTATAACAGTGCCATCTACAACCTACATTCAACAATAATATTCTACACACATGTAGTCCTGGATGTAGAACTGCCATTCAGATGTGAACGAAAGTCGACAAAAGATATCTACCCAAAAGTTTCAAAACAATTGAGAAAGTGTTAATTGATTGTACAATATATGTGCTAACAGTCAATGTGAATTTGTGCTGCAGAATGTTTGCAAGTAATATGTCAGTTTTGTCTTCCCGTTTGAATGAAAGATTGTATGCTAATAATGTATGTAAATAATGCCCTGACACTAAACCAGTAGAGTATGGGAGCATTGAAAGTATTATTTTATATCTGAACACATATCCCATACGAAAAGACTACTTTTTCTATAACCAAATGATTTCTGCTAGATACTGTATATCTAATCCATATGACAGTTATGGTCTATTACATGAGGGCATCCTCTTTCTCAAAATGCCGTACGACAATAAAATCACCTACGATTATTTCCGTTATAGTTTAACATGACGAGATTTTATCATAGGGCATTTTGTGAAAATGGCACCAATTTGGTTGGGTCTAATTGCTGCTCTTAAAATAATAACTACTTTTCTGGTATCAATATACTTTTATTTACAACTAATTTTTTTTAAATTTCGACTTGAATATAAATATTTTCACCTCGGTGGATTTAGTTTCCGCGCACCTTAGTTCAAACATGAAACGTTTGAACAATTTCTACTCAAACCGTTAAAATATTACCTGAGTTGATATAAGTAGATATTGATCAATTCAAGTTAAAACATTCCTACTTAAGTAGAAATAATTTTCACCTAAGTGCCAAAGATTACTACTCATGTTAAAATATTTCGACTTAAGTAGATATTATTTCTCATTTAGTTATACAAGTTAATGCTTTCTGTGAATGTTTTAGCGCGGTGACAGGGATGCTGATCAGCTGCTGTTTTATTGTCAAGTGAAGTTATAATATTATAACACGGGTTTATTAATGCTTAGTTAGTAATATTTTAACTGAAGTAGAAATTATTTTTGCTGATGTGTAAAGTATTCCTAATTAAGTATTAATATTATAACTCGAGTAGAAATTTTGTCAACTTAGATGAAAAGTATTTCTGTTTAAGTATAAATAGTTTACATTAAGTAGAAATTATTTCCACTAATAGGGTAAACTATTTTAACTCGAGTTGAAATTATTTACACTTAGGTAGTAATATATTTACTTGAGTTGAATTAACATCCACTTAAGTAGAAAAAAAATTAATTTCATATGAGGTAAAAAGTATTTCTTCTCAAGTAGAAATAGTTTAACTTTAGTAGAAACTATATCTTCCGAGTTGAAAATATTCCTACTTAAGTAGATATTAAAAAAAAATAATAATTGCAAATCAAAGAAAAAGTACCCACGTCCCTTATAGCCACCCTATACCTTACAGTGATATCTGTATTATAAATGTAAACAAGCAGTGCTGTCAATCACATTTTCTGTATTTGAGTCTACAAACTGGTTAACCTGTTAGATAGTATCTTACTAACCAGATAACATGTATAAAGTGGTCTGTAGGGCGTATTAATCAGGCGTATTTTGCTCAGTTTTGTTCAGTTTTGTAATAAGGCTTTTGATAAAACATTCCCTAATAACACCATCTACAGTTATATTCAGACCACTGTTATTTGAATTATGCACACTATACATCTGGTGGTATCTTTAATTTTCAACACATGTAGATGTAATCGTTTGTTATTATTTATACATTTATCATTTGTATAAAGTGTTTATGGTTGTTAAGTTTGAATTGATCTGTATGCAATATGCATATAAACAACGTGACATTATCATCAACAAGAACAAGTAGAATTACTTTGCGACTAAATTAAAAGATACGCATCAAGTTTGGATTCAATTTTTTGGTTTGGAAATAAATCAAAATGTTGAATCGATGTGTATTCATGTTGTGTGTTTTGTTTTGTTACTATCAAAATACCGATAACCAATTGAAATATTGGTCCAATGATTTTCAGTTATTCTTAAAACATGACGAATTTAACAAGAGACATTTAGGTTTATATTGACTTGTTTTTTTTCACACTTTATTATAATAATAATCTTTATTTATAAAAATTATTGTTATGTTAATATAGAGTTGTTTTTACACTTTAGTGTATACAGCCCCTCTGTTGAATACTATCTAAATTTCGCTGCGCTTTCTCTGTTTCTTGTTTATAGTTCTATATTAGGTATGAGCCCGCAGCCGAATCCGTCTGTCGACCATCCGGTATATGAGTTAGTCACATGATGTGGCTCCGGCAATGGCGGGGTGGTTTTTACGAGGTTTCTTCCTGGTTTACCATTGTAATTAGGAAAAGAACGGTGAGAAGTGGACAATCCGTCGTCATATCAGTGAAATATCCTTGAGGACTACGTTAAACCCCAATAAAACCAATTAATTAGGTGTAAACGACAGTAAGAAAAAGGGAGACAATTTTAAGATATAGGTTAACTAAAAACAAAATAATTAAAGTGAGATCTAAAATGATCCAGTATTTTGCTTACCGTAATTAAGTGTCGTATATACTATCGGAAATTGTATTAGATTGTGTTATGTCGTGAACAAGACTTGTTCTTATCTTATCTGTTAATATTGATATTAATGGAAGTAAGCTACTCAACAAAATGTAAATATATCTGGTCCCATATTAATACATACCACGTTTTGTTATTTCTAGAATCGATAAGGTTTTATATCTATGCAAATTAATCATGACAATAAAAGAATGTTTGTTATTTTTGCAATTAAGTTTGAGTGTTGTTGTCATATTGTTTTTCATCATAATTAGGTATACGAAATACTACACTTGCCCGTAATCGAAAGCCGTGGCGCCGCCCCACTTTGTTGGAAAAGTAGCAATGCTGTCTTTGTTACATGTAGCACTGAAGGAAAATTAACTTTTCAACATTATGGAATCGCTTCAATTCTTGGTTTTGCTAGAGTAAATTATTGTTGTACTACACTGTCGTCATAAAGGTTAAATACCCTTACACACGGCGTTAAACACCAATCAATGAATCAATACTGTAAACAATATATTACACAAATCACTTAATTTGTCCATTTATCTTCTATTACGTTAAAGGTTAAAAGCTACTGATAAATATAAAAACTTGGAAGACCTAAATTGTTTTGTTAATTTCATTCGGATGACGTAACTAAGGTCCTGTTAGGCGTCTGCAACTCCATGTGATCACACTCTTCACATATTCCGTTAATGGCAGTGTGATCAGTGTGGCAATTGAAATATTTTCGTGGTTCCTTAAGTGTTGCAGAAACCTGCGGTATTATTCACTCTTGAAAGACATCAGGGTTTTTCTTGAAACATACAACTGACAAGACAAAAAATTGTTTCCGAGTAGCCTTCTTATAAGGCAACATAATCGCTGGCAACATTGTGAAATCAAATTAAACTATAAGTTTTGTTTGGAAAGAATATGAAAAGTGATAATGTGACTCTTTTTCAAAGCTTCGATCCACCGATCAGTATTTTCTCAAAATATCTTTGATTTCATTTTCCCTGTGTTTAAGCTTTAAATTCGAATGACTGATTAAAACCGTCGCCGTCTTATCTCCACCACTTGCGCAAGGACCACTTGGTCATAAAACTGGACCATTTTTATGCCACTAACCCTAGGCAAATTACAGCTGTGTAAATACACCGGGACTATGCTTTGATGCAAGTCAGATGTAGATCAATGTAATTCCCTTTTAGAGACACAAACAGATGTAATTATTCTTAAATCAAAAAAAAATCCATTTTATGTGACCCACATTATTTATTCTCACATTAATTTTATAAGCAGCTAGATTTTTGTGGCTAAAAGTAGAACTTCGCCATGTGACTTCATGGTAAGGTAGTTCAGAAAATGAAAGAAAGAGAGAAATAATCAATCGAAACCTTCCAAAGAACGTCCAAAGTAGTACGGAACAATCAAGGGAGATCACTCTCAATGAAAAAAAAAAAAAAAAAAAAAGAGCATGAGCGGACAATCCAACCCTTTATGCCTTGTCAAATGCTCTATCCAGATTTATCTTTTCTATCGGACATTTATCCATTCTATTCTGTTATAGTCAGAGCATTGGAAGGTGGAATGCATTCTCAGTTTATTATTGTTATTTTTTTTTATTTTTAAAGTCCTCCATTGTCAATTTGAGTTGTTCTTATATTAGATGTATCCACTGCATAATATAAATCTTTGGTGTACGCTGTATAGGACAGTTTGCTTTGACGTGTACAAATTCAATCAAGTTTTATACGAAAAGAAATCGGGTTTTTTTGTCAAATTATCACCAACATAACACATGCTGACGTGACATTGTAAAATTATGCAACTACAGCCATATTTGTTTTTCGATAATTGTTGAAATACAAAACAAGAAGAAACTAATGCTTATGAAACAAACACATGCGAACAGTAAATCTCCCGGATAAATGATTCTTTTGCATGAATTAAGAAGTCTGTGGATGGTTTCCTGCATTACATAATTTTTACTGGTCCGAACAAATCGGACGTTCTCTACATATTAATTACGGTAGTCTCTTTAGGTAATTTGGTAGGAGGTGGATGGCTCTACATTTGAACTAAAAATAAACCGGTAACTTAAGTTATGATCTTGACAAGCTATAGGCTCTTCATTTATGTAAATAAGAAAAATACATAATTAGCGCCCATATTTTTGTGGAAAATATTTTCCTTTCCCATCTGGAAGAAATACAGCTCAAGTTTTATTAATCTGTGCATTTGTTCTTAAGTTAACAGGTTCATAGCCTATATATGAAAATTATCAAACGTTTATATGTAGGTGTTCTATGTGTACGTTCGTTGGAACACTGAGTCCAATAACATTCATTGTTGCAATAGGATGAGCCTACAACCAAAATAGGACTTTGCTTCGACTTTAACAGGTTAGGAAACACACAACCTTGAATACTGTTCAATTACTGCATGTTTGAGAATGGAACGTCATGCTTCACCAGCTAGTAGCATTCGATGTTCGACGAACGCATCCCTTTTTGTTACACAGAATGTATTCATTCCAGTTTTTGGAAAATTTATCAGCGGTGAACACTGAGGGAAATTGGGAAAAAAAAGAAAATACTACTTAAAGTTGAGTAAGCTTATATATAAAATGTCATTTTTCGTCTGATATGAAAATCTTTACTTTAAATTTGAAATGTTTGGTAAAGTTGAGAACTAGGTTTTAGCAGATCATCTACGTTATTTACCGGGTTCACCCTATTAAAAGGCACATTTCCGTTATACAAGGAAATAGACTTAATCCAATTTTCGAGTAAATTCGTGAATAGATTTCAAGTTATCGTGTTCGAAACGTTTCCAGAGAACGGTGAAGTTAATAAGCAACTAGATTTAAAATGTTAATACATTATAAACATAATATGCACAACAAAATTCCATATTATTTTAATAATCTTTTTTTTCGGTCAGACAAGCTATGTGTAAAATTTAAAGAAATTCCCTCAGTATATTTCATTATAGAAATTTTACATGGCCGACACCAACGCCGATGCCAGGAGTATGACATAAGCTCACCTTTCTTCATTCAGAAGAGCTAAAAAAAAAAAAATAGGTCATGGTTGAACTTGAACATGGGGTGAAAACGCTTACTTCAAGTTGATGGGTTTTCACTCCACATTTGTGCAGCTACTTCTAATAAAACTTTTTGAGACTACAGGGGCTCGGTACCAAATATAGATCGTTTATGTATATAGAAACTGTTGTGCTAGCGTCAATTATTGTTGGAATACATCAACGTCATATACAAGAAATACTCTTAAGCAGGGCATTAAACACCAATCAATCAAACTCTATAAAGTATTGTCTGACCATTCCAAGTTGATCTTGCAAATAGTTATACACCTGACATCCCTGTTTATTAATTTCAGGTTATGTCACTCCTTTGAAAGCCAGCCCAATCATGGGTGAAAGAAACCACCACACATGACTGGCAACAAACATAGACAAGACACAGGACAATGGCAACACAAAACAGATCGGTGCTGCTTAGCTCCTAGAACAACAGCTCCCTGTGACCTCCCAAACTTAAAGAATAAATTTTGGCATCAGTGAATGATCCGGTAAGAAAGAGTACAATTGTTGTTTACCTGCCTTAATTACCCTTTAGATTGATTCAGGTTTTGTTTTTTTCTCTGTTAAATAAGGATTTGTGATATTTACATTACCATCGTCTAAGCCTACCTGTACATTGGTGAAACCATATCATGACAATGAAAATGGCCACTGAGTATACCTTGAAGAAAAGAACAAGCCTATAGTATGTGGCATAATTGGCTGTGGTAGCTGTAGTTTCATTGATTGGTGTTGTCCACCGTGCTTAAGGGTATTCGACTTATAGGACAGTGGTGTATTCAACAATAAGGACAATAGCACAAAGAAGATATGAAGTTTTTCCATAATGTTGGAAAGGTAATTTTCCTCCAGTGCTACTTAAAGACATCATTTGTTAGCTTTGGCTCAATGACATTGGATAAATGTCCTGAAACATGGAACTCCTAGCTTCAGCACATTTTTGAAGGCAGGTATATAAAAAGTCAATGGTCATAAAAAAAACCCTGTGTTTTGTACATAAATGTTTATTTTAATTATTACAGCATTTTAGCAAAAAACACAAGCACTATAATTCCTTGACATATGTCATTCCTCAGTTATAATAGAATGGTGAATTACAACATAGGTATCAAATGAACTATTGTTTTGAGAAAATATTCCAATGGATTTTGTTTGTTTTCATGAAGCTTGTCAGTAACCAACATCATCAGTTCAAAGCTTTAGTTCTTGAAGATTTCCACCTAGCTGAAGTTTCTTTTATCTCAGTAACTGGCAGTTTTCTAGAAGTGTGTGGAATATGGCAAGTTTCCTGCCTTATCCATACTTCAGACTTTTCAATGACCTGATTTGAGTCTGGTCACATGCGATTGTTCAATTATAATCACATAATTATGAGAAACCAAGGAAATGATGAAGAAATACATGTACATGAAACTCAAGCATAGCTTAAAATGGTGAGCGACCAGGATTTTCTATAAATATCAATACTTGGTAATCACAAATAACAAGACTTGTAATTCTCTTATATATATCGACATAAGTTTTTAAAAATATCTAACAGTAAATCCTGTTCTTAAATTCCAGTCCACCATTTTAAGCTACATATCTTTCGACTGAGGAATCTGTTTTAAGCTATGGAAATCACGAAGTTGTTGGCTTGTCTTTCTTTTTCTCCGCTTCAACCTTTGCTTCTTCTGCTTCATACTTCTTGATGAGTTTATCTACTTCAGGGCCTGGTAGAATTCGGATCTTGGTCTTTCCGTCTTCACGAGTTAGAGTGGCAATCTCGACTAAATAACAAGAGCATGTACTGATTGGTCACAAAATACAACAGGTTATGTTAATGCCTGCATAATGTAAATAGTTCACATTACTTTTAATAAAACAAGTGCTGTAACCAGTATAGCTGACAGGGCTGGAAAAAATGTAAAATTTCTCGCGACCACTAATTTTCAGATTCATAATTTCTCGCCAGATCCTACTTATAGCGCATTAAAAAAAAAAAATTCAAACTTAAAAGTGGTACATTAAGGACTATCGGCGAATACAACAACACCAAAGAAACAAATTTTTTTTCTCTTTTAATCAATTCCGCATGCCATCCTGTCTCACATAGGGTTATCCTAAAATAATAGCATGTCAACATAAACCAAAGTTCTGATCAAATAAAGAAGATTGCTAGAAAATGCAGAAACGTAGCAATATTGGTTAATGAAAAAACAACAAACCTTTTTCTGAAGTGAGTTTTGTCATGTCTAAGGTTTTACTAAGAACTTTAATTGACAAATCCAAAGCTTCAGGTAAAGATGTTTCCCCTTCTTTATAATCCTGTTTCAACATCGATACAGCATTCTAAATAAAAAAATATAAATAAAAAATGTGACTCTTTAATATGTATATCAAATTTAAAGTCAATATCAATACACCATAATATTACTAAAAACATTTACTAAATTTTTTGTTTTCTTAAATGACTATCCTTACATTTGTTTAAAAAGTGACATGAATACTACAACATTGATCCTTTGACAAAAGTGATCACTCATGTAGGTGCTCCAGCCCAATACAGGGTTTTCCCCTTATGACGTAAGTTCGTAACAGAGTGCTGTCCCTTTGAGAAACACCATTATCGGTTTACAGCAAGGGAGGGCCAATCCACGATTTTTACGAATTCCTTTCCCCATGGCTTAACATATAATTCTTTGCTTGTTTGTTTGTTTGATTGGTGTTTAACATCATACTCCAGGGTATTTCACTTATATGACGACGGATTGCCCACTTCACACTGTTCAGCCTTATTTCGGTGGAAAACCGAGAGGAAACCTTGTAAAAACCACCCCCGCAATTGCCGGAGATAATTCTTTGCAAAAGTTACAATTTCCTGAAAACCAACAACCCTCACAGTTAAAGCATAGCCACTAGCCAGCCTGCCCTACTGTGCCATAAAGTGGCAACGTCATCTTGCAAAGGGAGGTCACTCTGCTGTCATAACATCATAACTCAAAATGTCCATATTGATAAAGAAACCATCATTGACTTCAATGTCAAAAACAATGACAAGACAATAACAAGGTACAAAACAAAGCAGCAATAACAAACAGATTGGCTTTGTGATGCTACTAAGCAGCTGGAAGCTCCAAGTCCTCTCCAACCACCTGCCATATTTAAAGTCATTTTACTTAAGCTTATGAGTGAAGAAAACCACACTCCAATTCACTGGCAATTTACGAAAAGATACAAGACTGGCCCAAGAATGATAATATAGTGCAAATGATGCATATTTACAATGCCCAATCCAAGGCAGATAGTAGTTTTCACTGCATATCACACACCACGAACTATGTGGTAATACATGGAGAGTATACTTAACACAAATTACAATTAGAAAACTGCATAATGAACAAATATGTATTACATACAGCACTATTATTTCCTATGCAGGTAGCCTTCCAGCCCCCATAGTTGCCACTTGGGTCACTCTGATAAAGTTGGAATCCATAGTGTTTGTCCCATCCCATGTACAAAAGGGACACACCAAATGGCCTTTTTCCTAAAAATTGAAATCATCAAGATTAAACAGGAATGTATTTCACTCCATTTTCACCACATTATAAATGGGTCCAAAACTAGTTCATATAGCTGTCCTTTTATATCTGCTTTGTTTGATTGGGGTTTAACATCGTACTCAAGGGTATTTCACTTATATGATGACGGATTGTCCACTTCACACAGCACCTAGTCTTATTATTTGGAATACCGAGAGGAAATCTTGTTAGAAATTGAAGTATAATCAGGCAGAAAACTATATGGATTATATCGATTGATTGATTGATATTTTATGCCATGCTTCAGCATATTTCACCTTTATGACAGCTTTGTACTCCAACAATAATTGACATTAGCACAACCAAGATGTGAATCATTTCCATAATGTTGAAAATTATATATACCTCCAGTTTTAAGTAAAGACAATATCGCTACTCTTCAAACAAACTGTCCTTAGCCCGAGGGTTATATGGATTACAATTTCTATATATATTCATAGTAACATTTCGATTTCAAGCAGGTATGAAAACGATAACAGTATAGACATTGAATTGTGCTATAAGTATATTGAGGGGTTGTTGTTATCCATAAAGGGGGGTAGGGGGGGTTATACATTATACAAAGGCTCCAACTGCTTAGTCGTCGAACCCATGTACCAAAGTCCATAGGGAGTTGCATATAGTTTACAGACTTATGTTTCTATATAATGTGAAATATGTAATTATGAAGCAAATTCCCAAATGCATTAAACTCTAACCTCCAAATTGTGTGTAAGCTTGTTTGATATCACAAAGAGTGCTGACCAACTGTTCACACGGGATTGGCTCCTGATATTGTAAGATAAATCTGTGAAAATTCAAAGTGAAAAAACAAATCATAGGATTATAGTAGAAAAACATCAATATTTCATGCTTTTAATTTACGCATTTTATATATTCAAATTACTGGGCATCACGGTATTGGTTTCTATTATGACTAAGACTTTGCATATGTTTGTTTAGATTGATTGTTTTACGACATGCTTAAGGGTGATTCATTTATATGACTGCAGTGTGTTAAAAAATTAATTGACACTAGGACAACCATAAAATCTGAGGTCTTCATTGCTACTCTTCAAACAAACCTCTCTTAACAAAGGACCAACCTTGCATATGTGCGTTATTTCATCAACTCGAGTAATATGTATGGTAGTCAAGGATGTGCGATATCCTCATTACATTACAGAATATTATGGTTCATGGGATTTTTACTGTACATACTGTATAGCCCCTTTCTTTACGAACGGGTCTCTGAGAGAACCTTCGAAAAGTTAGAGGCAGAACAGAGCGATAGCCATTCTGGTCATTAGTTGGGTGTGTGTATTAGCTGTAGACTCCCCCTCAGCGCACAGACAATAGACCCACTAACGTGTCGCTCACAGCTTCACATATGTCAAATCAACATTTAAAACGGTTTA
>JARFOD010067665.1:0-18721 GCA_031763545.1 Mopalia muscosa
CAACCTCTTTTCTCGCCTCTTACGATTGACCGAGGAAGCCGAGGGAGTATTCTGCAGGGCCATGGCCCACCCGCTACCTCACGGGGCGCTAAGGAATTAGTCCTATTCATTGTGCTAGGATGGGCCTAAAGTACCCTTAGCTAATACAAACCTTGTCATGTTTTCAATTTGCTTGATCAATGGCATATATTGGAGACAGGCCAATCAGACACTTTTTTAATAAATACGTTAGAATTTAACCCATGCCTGATTACCAATTAAACGGCTTTTCATTGATATATTCTAGAAGCAAAAGTATCTAGGCCTCAGCTATAATAATCCGGTATTAATTTTAAACGAATTTAAAGACTCAGCTGTTTACAATGTAGCAACATGTACCTTTGTTGATATGTAGTTCATCCAGGCCGAATGACTGAGCATATAGCTGGAGATTATGGATTACCACAGCAGTCATAGCTTAAGGATTTCACAAAACAGATGTACACTTTTGCAGAAAACAACAAGTTTCATGATAACTGTAGCTCTCGGAAGTGACAAAAATGAACCAGAACAATATCGAAGGAAAACGGAATACAACGCGTTGTGCCGACTAGAAACTTACCACAGTTTATCACATTCACAACACCAATTATAGGTCAGAAATCGCCTTCAGACAATGGCGGAGTTATGATTGAATATTGTTACAGTCTCATCCATTATTCAGCTTATATTTGACGCCAAATTTTGGCTGCGTTTTAGAGTTATTTAATATTTCTTTAAGAAGAGTTGCAACTACAGCCTTCATAACTCGCCATTGCTGTGCTAGGATTGGTCCAAATGTAGTCACGTGATCTAGTCCGCACGTTGTAAAATAAATATGGATGTCGGCGAGTTACTGTCCTTTCAGGTTTGTATCTAAAATTTTGCTTTACGTTACCATTGTTTACTTAAGAGTTATGTAGACATGTGGGATGTATGCTTGTTGTGTGAATTCACAACTATGAGTTCATTTTTTGAAGGGAAACATTTGAAGCTTGATTTGTTTTTGTTATCTGCTATGTTGTGTACATCAAAGGGAGATAACTTATTGTTATCATTTGTTGATAGAGACAGACCCACCGAACTTAGAGAATGTTCTAAAACGCATCATAAACATTAAATATTAAAATAAGGAATCCAAGGAAAGAATGTTACCCAATCTGAGTAAACAGGGATAGGCCGATTAATGTTAACCAGTCTTCAAAATAAACTTTAAAAAGATATACTGGCAGCCCTAAAAATGTTAAATTTCTGTTCAACTCAGTCCAGAGATAACTGAGAATCAAACTTTTCATATGCTACCGTGGCCGACAGAAGACAGCTGTATCGTCAATAAAGCGAAAGACTGCATTGACGATATTTTGATGTATCATTATTTATGTTACCCGCTTGTCAGAAAACATCCTCCCAACTTATTTATGTCTTCGCCCCAAGAGGGAGCGGGTGGGCCATGGCCCTGCAGAATTCTCCCTCAGCTTCCTCGGTCGATCGTAAGAGGCGAGAAAAGAGGTTGCTTTCTGTTGCCGTGGTGTTCGCAGAGCTAAAGGGTAACGGGAAGCAGATTTGTTTATGATGTTCTGTATTTGTGTCCGTTGTCATACGAGTGAAATACCCTTAAGTACGACGTTAAACACCAATCAAACAAACAAATCAATTTTATTGTAAAAGGTTTCATCTTGGTTTTTCACAATCGGCACAGCGCAGTCATATTTATAAATGAGGTATCTCGTGTGTTTAGTATCACCCTAATCTTTGTTCACAACTTTTTAAAAAATTCTTATATTAATAAAATTGTTTGTTTATGATTCAGATTTATTTCATAGTACAAAAGATGAGCAATCCAGACGAGATTACCTATACTATTTAACCTTTGCATATACCAGAATAAAGGTGATTTAGAAGTACATGAAAATATTAAACAACCACCAGGGATATACCATTGTTTAAAACATTAGTATTTGACAGGCCTGTGCTGTAATCTTTTCTGTCATAACGTTAAAACCAGTCCTCTAAAATTTGGTGAGATAACCTAACATTTGCATTTTCCCCTGGTTTGCTGATGTTTCCAAATATATCAATGTGCCTTTATGAAAAATAAAGCAAAATTGCTTTAAAATACAATTTGCATTCATAAACTGATAACAAAATTGGTCAAAATCAGTAAAAAAAATGCAAATTTAAAGTTGCAAACAATTTGCGTAACCTATAAACATGGGCGTCACCAGGATTTTTCTAAGGGAGGGGGGGGGGGGAGGGGGTCGACTATCACAGCAGTTTATAGGCGAGGGTCTAGGGGCTGCCTATGCCCCACAAGCCCTGCGATTTAAGACGGCTGAAGATGCGTTTTGCCCAATTCTGGGCCACTAAATAGCAACTGTAAAAGTAGACTAAATAAGGTTTTTCAAACACCTTATTCTAAATTAATTCTGTATTCCTGATGATGATTTGAAATCTTAAGTTGAAGTTGTTGTAGTTGATATGAGTCCTTCGTGAATGAGCCTAACTTATTTCCTATTCTTGCCATAACATTTGAGGCCTACAGTCCCAACAGATATTTTGTAGAATAGGCCTACACGTATGCTTAAGACTGGCGAAAAGAAGCTTCTTGCCATTTTTTTAAGCCTTCCGTTTTAAGAAACGTCGAATATCAAAGGATGCCAAGTGAAATTAGAATAACCTACATCCGTTATACTCATTACTCGACTGAACAACCACGCGAGTCGTTCCGCTTCGCCCGTCATTGACACACCACAACATTATCTCCTGTTATTTTACCGACTGTCATATATGTTCTATGCTTATTTTATATGCATTTAGGCGGCGCCAGTTCGATGCATGTTTTTTTATGAATCTCGTATCACCCCTTGCTGGTCCTATCATTTCTACACTCCTACATTCCAACAGTTATTTGGCATGAATTTTATTTCTACTTGGCCTATAAAAGTAGCGCGAAATACATTATAATAATTAGCTTAAAATAATTAATACATGTAGATACATTTGCATGTATATATTTGCTTTCATAATGATTATTCGAGTAGGCCAGCCCTGTTTTATATGGCAGACGTCCAGATTTATATATTTATATGTTTTGTTCCTTTTCGTCTTTTTCGTTATTCATATTTTTTTGCTCCACACGTAAAGGGGGTCGTTCGCACCACGTTCTCCCCAACAGTACAGGCCTCTTCTGTCATTCATATCATTCAGTTCCCCACTTTGTGATATTTTGAGTACAGCTTTCTTTGATATATTATTCATTTGATAGGTAGTTATAGGGAGCTGTCTGTTGCCCTGGTACTCTCAGGGCTGAAGGGCAACACGAAGCTGATCTGTTTGTGAAGTCTCTATTGTGTCCTTTATTTGTCCTGTCTTGTCTTTGTTTGTTACCACAGAAACTGAGGGTGGTTTCTATTACCCATTGGGTCGGCAGCCGTCATCTGAGTGAAATACTTTGTACAATGCACATGGAGTTAAAATCAATCAATCAATCAGTCTGCCTGTAATTAAATTGCTTTTAAATGGTTTTCCACCGTAATTAGGCAAGGAAAGGTGTGAAATATCCTTGAGTATGACATTAAACCCCACTCAAGCAAACAAACTAACATTCACTGTAGGCGGCCGGCCTGGGAATGAAGAAATTCTAAATTTGTTATTTCATTCTCGGTGGGAAGCCTTCCTTGAAATGAAAGTAGGTTTAAAAAAATGTTTCTTTCAACCGAATGCGGTTAACATAAGTTAACATTTTTCTCTATTTTCTCTGGCAGGATTATACGGAAGCTCTGAAGTACTGCGAAGGAATCCTTGCAATAGAACCGAGGAATTACCAAGCTTTACAATTACAGAAATATATCAATGACAAGATGAAGAAAGGTATTAACAACTTTTCTTTTGAAATACTATTTCACTATGTCAGTGTCTTCCAAACCTTGTGATGCTTAGCACTGCAGGAACATTCATTTCCCAACACAGCAAAACAAACCATCTGCTTCAAGGGTTCATAGAAGTCAAAATATTGAGTTTTTCATTATGCAATTTTTAATGCCTAACTCTATCTTTTTATCATACTTCAACATTAAATGTAGTGTGAAGTGAGTTTTTTTTATATATTATAATGATGTCTCAAACTGAGGCCAGCGACTGTGCTTACTAAACTGAACCTGCTGTGATGTACCGTTCACCGGATCAAGTCCACCTGTTCGACCATCAGGTATATGAGCGAGTCACATGTTGTGGCTCAGGAAGTCGCGGGAGTGGTTTTTAGGAGGTTTCCTCTCGGTTTTCCACCATAATAAAGCCATTACAGCGTGAAGTGGACAATCCATCATCATATAAGTGAAGTACCATTGAATATGACGCTAAACACCAATCAAACAAGCAAATTGAGTATTCTCCAGCTTAATTACCCATTTAGGGTAGTTACACTGAACTTCTATGAACCCCTGCTTTTGGTAACACAAATATCACATCTGATAAATTAGATGGATATATCTAACAACATCAAACAAAACAACAGGTCCATATCAATAGGCAATTATTGGTTAACGCCTGTCATATGCCACACATTTATAAATATATGTGGTTATGTTATGAATAGTACAACTTAATCTTAGTTTTTATTTCCTTTTTCAGAGGGACTAGTTGGCATGGCGATTGTAGGGGGTGGTGCGGCTCTAGTTCTTGGAGGTATCATTGGGCTAGGGATGGCTTTGGCCAAAGTAGTTCACATTCCTTAAACTATACATTCTGGAGAGTTTATGCTTTATGTATTTGAATATAGATCTTAACTAAGAACGCTCTACCATGAATTGTGTGATAAACAAGAGAACTTAATTCAAAACACCAATTCCTGATCTTATCCATGTTGACATTTGCTTTTGGCTATCTTGCCAAGGACTTTCTCGAGCAAGAGGGACGAAAGCTCATGAAAGTTAATGTTTACGAGGAGAAGCTCAGAATTTCCTATTCTTAATGTTTTTTAATACGATCCACATATAGGTGTGAAACAAAATCTCAACAAGAGAACTGTTTTATATTGTTTGTATATTGTATGTCAATGGAGATGTATAAAGTATAGCTTAAACCCACACCCAATTAGTGTAATGCAATATTTCCTTGAAATTGTTGAAATAATTTTTATAGATTTGTTAATCACAGTTTATTAATTCATATGGAAAACTAGCAGGCAAATGACATGTATATAGGAGTGGTCATTTGGCCCATGGGCGGAAAATTTCTGTTGCTTTCAGTGCTAAGGGGCAACACATAAACAAACTGGTTTGCGATGTAATATGTATTGTGTTTTATGATCGTAAGTTGTTCCTCCACCCATTGGGATATCACACTGTAATATGAGTGAAATAACCTTAAGTACAGAATAATAAGCTGATCCAACAAACAAACCTATATTGTTGTTCGGTTAAAAGTATATTTGTTTGGATCCCTTTGCCCTTAGTGGGTGGAGATATTGTTATGTCAAGCATTTCTACACAGAAAAGTTGATCAGGTTACACCATCTTGTTTCAAGAGAACATAACAATAATAAAGTTTGGATTGCCCAAGCGATAACCAGTGGCTGACAGAATGGAGCTCCAAATTGAATCCCTTACCACTGCTTGAAAAGATGTATAAGTATTTTGCATGTATTTGTGGCAAGCAAATCACTACCTTCCACAGAAAGGCAACCCAACAGTGTAGGCTGCTTGTCATGAAACTAGTTTAACCTAGGTTAAAGTCATTTCAAATAAACTGAAGAGTTGATGTGAACTTAATGAGGAATAGCCATGCCAGTAAAGTTTGTTACAAATTGTAAATCTTTCAGAGCATTTTGCCAGACTTTGAAACAATAGTGTTAATTTTATTGTAAAATGTTTTTGAATCTTTCTAAATATTTTTTTTAATTTCAATGTTATAAATGTTTTTGATTGTTTTAAAAACTAATATTCATTTTGTGATTATAAATGATAGTGAATATTTTAAACAATGATGATATAGTGTACAGATTAGTTAATGTATTCAATATGTAGGTGGTGCGAATGTTAAATTTGTTTTTTTTATTATTGACGAAGTCATTGTTCTTATAGGATGATAACCGGGTTTCTGAAGTGAGAGGTTTCCTTTTGGTTTTCCACTGCTTTTATGTACGGCAGAGTGAACATGAAAATATAGCTGAATACGACGTTAAACACTGTTAAATACACCCAGTGTTTTTTCTTTAATTTGGCTTAAGCCGCTAAACACTGTATTTGAGCTCCCTTCAATTATATCCTGACATGCCATCACATGGGTTGAAGGAGAAAATACTTAAAATGACTGCTGACAAGACAAGACAGGACAAATAAAGACAAGACAGGTTGATCAAAATAAGAATTAAGAGATTCCACAACAGATAAGCCTAATGTTGTAACTAGCTCGGAGCACAACAGGAAGTTCCTGCCCATCCATCCAGTCCATTGGCTGAAAGATTTTGTCAACTCTGAAAAGTTGAGCCCTGTTAGGGAGCGGGTGGGCCATTGTCCTGCAGAATACTCCCTCGGCTTCCTCAGTTGATCGTAAGAGGCGAGAAAAGAGATTTATTTGTGATGTTTTGTATTTGTGCCGGTCATCATATAAGTGAAATACCCTTGAGTAGGATGTTAAATACCAATCAAACAAACAAACAAATGAAAAATTGAAGGCAAATCTCATTTTATTTTTGGGCCTGCGGCTGTGGCTCAGTGGTAGCGAGTGAATTTCCTGAACTGAACATGCTTCGATTTACTGTTCACTGGTTCAAATCACACGCTCCAGCAATCGCAGGGGTGGTTTTTACGAGGTTTCCTCTCGGTTTTCCACCATAATATGGCTGTGCACAGTGTGAAGTGGACAATCTGTCATCACATAAGTGAAATACCCTTGAGTACGACATTAAGCCCCAAGCAAACAAATCAAAATCGCTTGTAATTTTTCTATTCGTGAAAAAGGAATGTATTATATGAGAATTTTACATGTACTAGGTAAATATTCATAAACATTACTATAATATGGCACAAGAGAAAATAATCGACGTTCACATGAACTAGCTACTGAGATTAATGCATTAATCAGCCAATGAGGGCATAAAGGTATCAACGTATGAAACTATTTTATATATCAGCACAGTTGTGTTTGTCCCATTTTCGAGCACTCGATCAAATAGCAATCCATCTAATTATTCACCCAAAAGACTTATCCATACAAACGCCATCTAGCGGAGAAAGGGATTATGTACACACTCGGGGCTAATAGACTTTGTAAGGTCGTTACATCCGGGTTATTAAAGGGATTAAGCATAAGGGGAGACCAGTCAGTAGTAAATCTTATGCGAATGAGGCGATAAGTACCTATCACTTGAGGCTAGTGATGGATAAACAGCTTTCTAATGTTCCACAATGGTTCGGTGATGGATGGACTAGAATTCTCTAGAAGTGCAATCTGATTGGATGTGCCAAGTGAAGCTCTTCTTTATTACTACACAGTCTGCGTGATTCGTTATTTGCTCTATTTTACTCTCATGGTTATGATATCTGCCTGTGACACAAATAGTGTCCGCCCTCATGCTAAGAACACTATTTTCTGAGCGCAGCTATGCTGTCTTTACTTGGCATAGTAGGAAGAGTAATTTTCCAAAAATGCTTTCCTTGTGCTAGGAGTGAAATACTGTCTTATTGCACCGCCGTGTGTAATAAAGTGAGGATGGCGTCAAACACCAAAGAACGCAATTATCCATCCCTTGATAATGCCGCGATTCGGCATTGACTGCTCTTTAACATTGCCAAATGGAATATCTATTTCAAATACTGTCAGTGTCTATTTTTATATACAAATATTTTGTCACAGACGCCGGTTAAAGAAGGGAAATTTTACGTGGATGGCTACTGTAGACTGATTGTTTGTTTGTTTGATTGGGGGGGTTTAACATGGTACACAAGGGTATTTCACTTATATGACGACGTGCCAGCCTTATGGGTGAAGGAAACCACCACTGGCAACAAACAGAGACAGGACGGGACAAATACAGGACAACAACAGGACGCAATACAGACGGCACAAACATATCGGCTTCCTGTTCCCCTTTAGCTCTGATCATGAGCACCAGGGCAACATGAAGCTCCCTCCAACCGCCCTCACTCTAGACTGAAGCTCAACCGACAAACCATGATGCTATAACCATATATGACGTTTTACAGTGCAACATCCCAGAGGAAATCGACATTGTATCTGAGCTAAGTGTGCCCAGTCCCCAAAACAACCATTATTGGTCGTTGGATACATTTTGTTATTCATAGGCCTACGTATAATTGACAAAAAAGAAAATAATTGCCGTGGTCCTCTGTTGTTCAGAGTTTGATTTATACGGTTAAATAGTACACGAGTTGGTAAATTAAAATACACAAAGTTTTAGAATGTAACCTTAAAGTTTCTCAAGTTTTATTTTTAGAGACTAATTGGGTAAGAAACTAGAAATTTTTATTATTTGATAGCTTTTTAAAAAATGTTTTATATACCGCTTCAATTGTAAGACTATACGTTGGTAAAACCAAAAATTCCTTTTGGGCTACAGACAACGCTCAGTTTAGTTCAATTAGGTTAAACTCATATCCCCAATAGCTGAACATTTCTCTCTTCCTGGCCATTCGGACGAAAAACCAAAACAGAAACGTTCAGAAAGAGAAACTTAATAGATTAAAACTCTCCAAACGTTGTATATACTGGGTCTCAATTGAGAATCAAGTAAAGGGTATAAATTCCTTCTGAATTCCAATTTGATCAACCATGCAACAAGGTTTGCAAGTCTCATTAAACAGAAAGATCAATCTATTTTACTTAAAACGTCTCTTATAAAAACCGAGTTAGCATATAAGTCTGAAGAGAAACAACATTCTAAAGGACCAACTGTTTAGGGCGAAACTTCCCTCTGTATCCGGCAGATTGTAACTCTCATTATCTTAAGCAGGCATAATAATTGATTATTTTCTATTGATTGAAATAAAAGTCTCTACGTTGATCAATTCTTTACCCATACCGAATATCTTGTTGGTTACCTCTTAAAATAATGTTTTCAATAGCATGTACATGGCCATAACCTTTTCTCGAGATCTCTTTAGTTTACCCCAAACAACTCGAAATTATGATGTGTTAAGAAACTTGCCTATTGGGGCTTATCTTGAACACCAAATGATTTATTAGTTTTAATCAATCGTCATAGGATTTTAAAATTTTTTTTTTTTATAAATTTGTTAAAAATTAAATTTCAGAATGTTTACACTTTCGAGACAATGATGGACTCCTTGGCTGATTGTTTCAAGTTTGTACACCTGAATTTCGAGACAATGATGGACTCTGATTGTTTCAAGTTTGTACACCTGAATTTCGAGACAATGATGGACTCTGATTGTTTCAAGTTTGTACCCCTGAATTTGACGACTATAACTGTCCTTATTATTTTATGGGAGGAATACAACATGATGACATATATTTGTTGACAGAATGGGTACTCAGAATTCCAAATATACGGCTGAAAAGTTAATTTCACCTTGGCAAAAAAGTTGAAAAATAAAAGCTGCCATACTGTTTCGCAATTTTACTCACAACGAGCTCAGCGCAATTCTGAGCCGTTTTGTCAAACTGTCTAATTTTGGACGATCGTCCTAAAGTACGAAACAAATAACCCAGAATACACAACGAAACTGTTACGAACTTTTAAAAAACCATTTTGATCTTATTTTCGACGACAAACAGTTTTCGAGAAATGAAAAAGATTCCGGCTTTTTATACGTTTACAAATCAGAACATCGAAACAGTTATCTGTATGCACTAGAAAAGTCCATAAATTAAGTCCAAAGAGCCACACTTTAAATACATTAAAGAAGAAATCAGAGCATACTCAATGCACTATTTAAAAAATCCCACTTAGAATGACAACTTAGATTTATTTGTTTGTTTGATTGTTTGTTTATTTGATTGCGTTTACGCATGCCCATGGTACGTCGGCCTCTGCAGAAAACTAGACTCGGCAACCCAAGAAGCATATAAACATTGCAACAGTTATACTGTATAGGAATAATACATGAATCTTGAAAAAAAACAAATTGTTTATTTTCACTATTTTGTAATAGTATAAATACATAACCTCAAAAAGCAAACTTTGGGAGTCGTTGGCAATTTCGACAAAAAATGAAGTGCTACAAAATGTGCAACTCAAAATTAAACAACTTTTGAGTGGAACTTTTGTATAACTTTTTCACAAAATACTGGACAAAACAAAATAATGTTCTTTTGAAACTATTTTCCCCTCGATGGGGGTGTCCATCATTAAGAACGTCTTTAAACCCTAGTCAAACAAACAAACAAACTAAACCTACATGCTTTCAACAGTTCTTGGATTAATAAAATTACGCTATTTCTTGTAACCAATTTTGACAAACTACATGATTAGAAATATTTACAAGGGAAATTATAAATAGAAATGTTTTAGGTTGAAATATTGAAATTTTCTGGCAGAGTGTTCGCTTCTGTTGTCAATTAATTCTCAAATCAGGCGCAAAAACAAAATAACACACAAGCCGCCAACAAGTACTATGTGTAGTCAGTTTTGTTGGTGGGCCAAAAGAAATAAATTCTTGTCGGAACCAATCCATTTCAGTTCAGTTAAGTGGATTCTCACGCGGCACGTGTAAATAAACCCTCGAGAAAAAAACGAAGTAAAATGCCAGGGTTTTTAGGGTAGGTACAGTCGTCTGTTAAAGCCATCTTCCCGTGAATGCAGCCCCGTTCCAAGGGAGTGATATATAGCTCAGCCTTCTCCCTAACCATGAACGAAGACTTGAGCAGATCACCTAACAAGCCTTCCCCTAAGTAACTATATATATGTAAGTTTAAATAAAGCTTGTCTCAGAGTACAGTTGATTAGATTTCTACAACAGTTAAGACTTAAGGGTCTAAATTTAGAAACGCCCCAGAACACATACTGGAACGACAAAACCTAGACCTATTATTGAATTAAACTTATGATTTATTTTTCGAATTACTTTTGGTAGAATTAAATAGATTAATCATAATAAAGAGATCTAAGGGTTTTTGGAATAAGCAGCCGAGTCTGTTCTATTGTTGCTATCCTACTTGCTTCAATAAAACACAAAGACAGTAAAAACGTGTTGTATTAAAAAACACCAGACACTAGTTCCAAATACCACTTAATCTTATTGGATTTCTATTTGGATAGAGTGCCATTCTTTTCTTATGGCCTTTTTTTTTTTGCACGTTCTATTTATAGTATGGTTAAATTCTGTTGGATGTGCACGGTTCAAGGGAGACTACTGGGTGTATTTAACTTCCCGAGCTTAAATATCCTCTCTTCGTTTTGTTTTCAGGTTTCAATATGAAATCCGAAAAATCCACAGTCGTCCTTTATTTCGGGTTAGAAACACTTAAATTAGCCATGCTACTTATGCAGAAATCAATGACAAAAATGTGTATGAAAAATATATTTTAGATAGTGATAAACCTTCAACGGAATAAGAATAGTTGGTTTATCCTAAAAATACTTAATCAATACACAAAATGTAAAAAAAAATAAAAATATATTATACACCCATTTTGTAACCATCAAGTATCGTTTAGCTCTTTAAGCCGGATATCTACGAGATCTCAGTAATAAATACAACTGCACCAGTAGGCTCGCCCCGGGTAGTCACGTGACAGAGATATATTCTGCGCCACACTTACGAAACAATCAGCTGCTAAAAATGTTCAAATCTGAAATGATGGTTCAAATAAAATAAACAGAGTGTTGATATAATAATAATAATTTAAGTAACTTTGATAAGAACTACAGTGGTCTGAAACTGTATATATTACATCGTTACCTAGTCCAGATGTAGACCTACTTTAATAAACAGTTTCCGAAGTATTTCAATAAAGCGTAAGACTGCATTGACGATACCTGGATCTAGTCAGGAACCTTTACCGAATTACGGCTCCGGTTGTATACCAGTTGCACTTTGTCACTTTGACTAGACTATGACAGGAGATGATAAGACTAAAACATAACATAAGCTAGAGCTACTGATTTGTTTATAATCCCGATGAGTACCCATACAAGGCAAAAAGAAACCAATGGAGTCAAGCCAGCAGTATGGAATTAATTGTTAAAGGTAATGCTTTAAGTATCTCGAGTCTGCTATATGCATTGTTTTATGTGATAATGGGACGTAACTCTGCCAGGAATGTCAACATACGTTTTTGAATTCAGCGCAATCAAACTGTCGAGAAATCTGACTCTTATTGTCAGTAGATTCAATAATTTGAGTAAACGATTTTTGGGTGATGATCATAATAGATTTACTCTTAATCAGCTGTGACAGGTCAAGGTAGATTTAGAACAATATATAGGTCTAATTAATAACTCTAATTTATCCGCCTTAGCCCTACATCCCGTCAATCAATACAAACCCGTGGTGAAGGATGGAAAGCGATCCACCGCTATCACCCGCCTCTCAAATCATATATATGATTCTTTGTTGACTTTTTGGGATACAATAAATACGATGACAAGTATTTTATCTACCTACAATATTTCTTTTCTGACGGTTTTCAAGTTTCATTTTTGCAAAATGGAGAGAACTTAAACAGGACAACTCTAGTGAGAAATCCAAATAAAAGTTTATTTAAGAGTGAGGAAAGAAGGCAACAGACCGGCCATCGATAGCGGCGGATCGATTTCCATCTTCCTATTGATACATGACGGGACATAGGGCTAAAACAGAGGTTTTCTCTCGGGTTTCCACGGCAATACGACTAGATGCAGCGTGAAGTGGATAATCCGTCGCTATATAAGTGAAATACCATTGAGTACGACGTTAAACCCCAATCAAACAAATAAGCAAACAAACCAATAGTCTATTATATAGTGTGGCCTTATTCAGAGGTACAGAGCGCATGCACATAACTGAACAATTTTAAGTTTGAGTGTTTTAACCAGAACGTCCAGAAGATAGTACTGTCCTATAATGTCTTATGCACTTTGTTTACAGAGACATTTTATATGGAAAGCTAGACGATAAATCTCAGAAGGATCAGTAACTTCCATTGCATAGGCGTATACATATAAAAAGGCATATTGCATCATACAAAGATACAGACCTGATAAGCTAGGGGTGTTTAATTTGTACTTATCCGCTAGATCTACTTTGTTCGATATTTAAGCTCCGCATCGAGATCCGATGTAGACGATTACACACTTTGCTACGTGTAAACGCTATAGCCTAATTAGTGGAAAATAATGTAAGCCGCTGAAGAAATTTTCAAAGTAAATTTACCATAGTTATCTCCCTTTGTCAAAGCTCATGTAACTTTGACATTCATAATTATTGATTGACGTATTGATTGGGGCATTTCATTCATATGACAACATAGTGCTTCTAACAGCAGTCTAGTGCGGAATTTAATGCGTAAACTATGAATAAACCGAAAAAAAAAAAACCATAGCGATCTCGCGACTTAAACTTATCTTCAATAATTTGGGTGATTATTGTGGCTATAAATTTAATCTAGTGGATTTAATGACCAATATGGACACTATACGCTTGTACAATAATTAATAATTTGTTTGTGTTATTAATTACCCGTTGGTGGTCAAGTGTACCACGCATGTGCATTGCGTGACCATACACAGTTCTGTACCAACTAAAGCAGTGTATTACAAATGCCTGACAGAGTAGTCTTCTAAAAGCTTAAACGTATCCATGTCACAATGCATGGACAAGATACGTTTATCAATTAAGGAACAAAGGTGAATTTACACGACCACAAAGTATGTCCGTATAAATATACACGCTTTAGACAATACTCGTTTGTTAAAAGCACCTGTTAAACAACCGGGTCAAGGTCCCTGGAACTTGAATCATTTTATGCACGTTTAGCACGCAGGTCAAAAATGAACTGACTATATAACATTTTCTAAAAGCTGACTAACCACCAAATAACCCTTTGGATACAACCGGAAACAAACCATAAATGTAGAATAATTATACAATTTATGGATAACCACTTCTTGTTTTGTAATAGACACAACGTTTCGATCCATATGCCTTTATCGTCATCAGGAGTAAATGTAGTATTCAAATTGTTTATGATCCAGTTATGGATTATATACTTTTTTTCAGGCGCCAGCAGATCATTAACTTGACTTTTCACAACATGAAACATTTTTTGATAATTTTACACGCATAAGCAAGAAGAGTTGAAGAATGTATTATAGTTTTATTTGTCACGATTATGAACAGAATGAGTACTATTCTTTTAACCTCTTTACTAATAGTTTTTTGTGCATGTATCTTTCAAATCATGCACCAAATACGTTTTGATTAATTCAAAACTAACTCTGAAATGAAATTTGAAAACACAAGAACAAGAAGGTAATTTGAATGCCGATTGTTTAGAAAACATGCAAACCATTTTTGCAAAGTGGGTATTCATGTAATTTTCATACGTTAGATTTTGCTACCTGCTGAATTGAAATTTAGTTGTTTGTTTGTTTGATTGGTGTTTAACGTCGTACTCAAGGGTATTTCCCTTATATGACGACGGATTGTCCATTGCACACAGCACACAGTCTTATTACGGTGGAAAACCGGGAGGAAACCTCGTAAAAACCACCAGCGCGATTGCCCAAGCCACAACATGTGACTCGCTCATATACCTCATGGTCGACAGACGGACTCGATCCCGTGAACGGTAAATCGAAGCAGGATCAGTTTAGGAAGCGTACTCGATACCACTGAGCCACGGCCGCGGACCCGAATTCAATTAAAAAAAAAAACACAAAAAATAACCCCAAAACAAAGCAAGTAATTTAAATAGATTAAAGCGTTATCTTGTACGTCAGCTGTATACAGTATCAGCGTTTATTTTTCTGTTTTAACAGAACAGGAATGCTATAACAGCTTATCTCGATAAAGACAGGGTAACTAAATGTTGATATGTATCTACACCAACATGCATACTGTTCCCATGTGACTTGCCTTCTCCGAGATTGAAAAACAAGCCCTGGGTCAGTATTGATAAAGCTGTACTTAAGTTTGTTTTAAAGTTATGAAAAACTTATCGAATTAAAAAAAATCATTTGAAATACGTTAACGCTTAACTTTAAGCATTATAACACTAATTAACTTGATAAAGATAATCAGTGAATACAAGTTTTAAAGGGACAAGCAAAAGATGAAATCTGGCGGAAAATTGTTTAAGTTGAAGTAATAATTAAGGCGCTTCACGAATACGGGCTCTGGTCTAAATACCAACCCTCCCCTTAAAATAAACAATCTTGGGGGATTTGACAGCATATTGCTGTGTGGCCCTAGCAGTTTTTGGGTCGATTTATTTCTCTTTCTAGCAAAAGATATCGAAATATATTTCGAGACAATAGAACATTACCAGTGCGCGGTGAAACAGAAGGAATTTTAACCGTAACGTTTGTATAAATTATGAATGGTATTATTTTTACGTGTACATGAGAGTCATTGTCTGAAGCACAGGCTAACATAGGGGTGACATTAAAAAAAGTTAATGGGATAGAGTCAAATACCATCAGAGTTACTGCCCTTTTATCACCTACCTTTAGGTAAGTCGTCTAAAAACGGCTCATCAATTTATGTACCGAATTTTCAAATCACTAAAAAAATATTTTATTTTAAGCTACAAATGAACTATTGTCGTATCCCACAAGGTAGCATATTGCCATAAAATTCACAATATGTGTATTTACATGTACCAACCGACTGTGTGCCAGTGGCATCGGTGCGGATTCTTTGACCAATTGGTCTGGTACGCTGTTAAACAAGCGAAATAGTCTTAAGTGAGGCGCTAATCCAAAATCTAACAACAGCTATATTTGGTTTTATTTTCCCTTATCCTTCCATATGGACCAAATGAAAAAGTCGTATTTCTGATTTGCATTGATCCTATACTATCCCTGTATTTAGATACAGAATGAACCAAAGCTTTCTATAGCAGGGATAGCAATATTAACTGAGACTTTTATTCACAGACGTTGAGATAGCAATTATGTGAGCAAATTCCCCTTGCTCAAGACCGATCCGAAGCCGGACTAAAAGACTATTCATATAGGCGCTATCTTGTCTAAACAAAATGACAATATAGGCCTCCAGAGACCTAGTGCTCTGTGCGTAAAGCGGCGATATTGGATGACTGTTCAATCGGAAAAGACCCTGCCTTGCGTACGGTCACACTTGAAGCCGCCGAGTAGAAGTAAAGCCAACTAGCTTTATTGGAACTAGAGAAATATTATCTTTTGAGTCGGATTTCAGACGGCCTCGGTCCCCAAAATATTATTAATTCCCAATTTCTGAATGTAGCACACTGTTTTCAATAAGAGTGTTTTGTATTTATGTAACGCTGAGGGTGACAGAAGTTGCCGATATATCTGCCCATTGCCTGTCTTCTGACTATCAAAAACACAGAATGATAAAACTTTTTCTAAAAATATATCTAACATTTAAGATTCTGGTTCGGCTTTTGGTATCAGGAATTGTTTGTCACGATCGGATATTTTTTCTAATTAACAAATGGTGAAAACCATGCAGCCTGAAGTCTTGGAACATTCTGAGAGAATTGTTTCTTCCAGTCTATTACACAGGAGTGCTGGAAGCAAATTAGAAAATTGGATTTTAACGAGTAATGGTGACGTCAAAGAAAAGGTTTATAACTGGCTGACTTTTAGATACAGATTCGCCCAAGTCGCTTGGTCGATAACCGTCAGAAAACGATATAACCGTAATACCAAGGTAACCGAGTCTCTTTATTTGTCTGAATTTTTGTGTGAGTGAAATAACTGAATAAATACATGGAATTGAAAGGCTGCTTCATAATAGTTTGCTTCAAAAACTGCAAACAATTGTAAGTGTAGTGGTTGGTTTTTTAAATAGCTATAACAGTGCCATTATATATGGCTAGCAACAGCTAACATCATATTCTTCATCGCCTAACGTGAAATGAAACTGGCCGGTTCATGTGTTAGCTAGGTGGCTTTATAAAATAAATTGTTGTATATTGATTGTGTGCGTTGTCATGTTGATTTCAAAGGTGATCCCTTTGTGGTCTTATCAGTTTGTTTATTGTTACAGACGTCCAGGGTGGTTTCCTTGAGCCGTGGGCTGGCACGTCCAGGGTGGCTTCCTTGACCATCATTTTGGCACGCCATCCTATTGCTGAAATAAGTCTACGGACTTCGTAAAACCCCAATCGTAAAAGCGAACAAACAAATAAACAACTACCCAAGCGTACGAATAAATGAATAAACCATATATTGATTGGAATGTCGTTTTGAATATGTATTGGCGATTAATTGGATTGTGCGTACTTATACCCATTGAAACGAAAGCAACAAACCACAGATACCTGTCTCATGATAAACACATGTATATCGATCATAATAGACAACTGCCTAGACTTATTGAGGATTAAATCGGTTCTTTACCTATTGATAAAAAGGCCAGTTCTCAACCCGATTTCAACTTCAGGTATTTCCTTGCTTGTGGATTTTTAATTGGGCCAGAAAAAAAAAAAACATTAAAAAAACCCAACAAAACGCGCCGACCAGTCAGAAATTACAATTCTAGGGAAATCCCCTAAATTGCGCACCTTTTGCTATTTCGATATTGTTACGTTTTAAGGAGGACAAAGTGGAGAAACGTGTATCAGTTGTTATCATAGATTTTTTTTTTTGAATTTCCGAAAGATAAATTTTCTGTTTGTTTTACGATTTCACAAAGATCTGTACAAAGAAAATTTGATAGAGTAAAAACAAAAAATTCATATTGACTCAATATTTCGGTTTATTATCAAACCATCACCAGGAGTATTTTTCGTCCTTCTTCGGAGTAGTCACCTTACTCTATTATGTTAAGATTGTCAGTGGAAATTCTAATATAAGGTAATTTGACCTGTATTTCTTTTATAGTAATTCAGCTAAATAAAGGAATCTATTGACGTTATGGTAATTACATTATAGATTAAGCACCAAAAAGCCAGTGTGTTTTTTTTCTGCCGACATTAATTCAATTTCTAATATGTAATAATCAAATCCCCGTCCTTGCCCCGTGCTGGATTTTGTTTTTAAAAAAATATGGTCATACGGCCAAATCCCCTTTTCCTACATCACAGAATGATAATCATGTTGCTCATTGCCATATTGGTTAGGGCAATTTGGTGGAAAACAATCGTGAAAGCGGTATTGGTGTTAAGATGCATACTGTTTACTTTGAAGACGATCTGTCGACTTATTTTCAAAGTGTGTTTGGGTACATCATAAAGTATAAAAAATGAAAGCTCAGCTAAATTTGTTGACAATATTGAGTTAAATCCGCTACCACAGTCTTCATGTTTGTAATTTCACTTTGTTGGAATGAAATCCCATCCATTTTTGTAACAGGAGGAACTTACAATTAAAATATGAATTTAAACTTTGTTTGGCCATTTTGCCACACAGAAATTAATATTGCGAAGTTGACAATGGTGGCTATATTGTCCCGTGGTATTTGTTGGAATGTCATGAGATCCTCTCATTGCGGAAATTTGAAGCTGTATTTGAATATCGTTTTATTTTGAAGTCATTGTCTTTCAATCCATAGTCTTAAAAATAGCCACTAATATTAAAAGGGAGGGGAGGGGG
>JARFOD010067665.1:18731-39160 GCA_031763545.1 Mopalia muscosa
CCCCCCCCCCCCCCCCCCCCCCCCCCCCCCCCCCCCCCCCCCCCCCCCCCCCCCCCCCCAGACGCGTTTAAGTGAATAGGTGATTTTTGTTCTACTTACAGTTTTTCCAATATATACAGATGTAAATAATACACAAATAAATCCACTCTCAAGTCATGTGATCATAACACATAAAAGCATGCCATGTCGACCATTTTGGTTTACGGAATTTGGTGATATCAAACCAATTCTCCGTCTTAAAGAGAGGAAGATACAGTACAAGTTACAAGTTAATCCGCGAGTAAGTTCCCAATAGTTCACCTATAGTTACTGGGGATAAAACGAGAATGACTTGATATGATAAACCTGATGACATAAAACAAATAAATATATACACTATTTTAATTTATGATGTAACTATATATAGATAAGACAGAAATAAATAGAATCTTATAAATGAAAATTTGTGTTTTATATACATTACCATATTCATGCACGAAACATACATTTTACAATAAATAAAAAAAATACAATGTACACTAAAATGACAGACACACACTATCAAATCAAGATTTGAATAAAATGTATTTAATGAATACTTTCACATAAACTTCAGATGTCACTTTCAAGCAGACAGTTAAGAAAATATTTAGCTGATAAGACAGAAAAACCGTAGATATTTCTAAACTTAGAATCTGTATGCATGAGAACAGTTTTCAAACGGATCTGAGCGGAAAAAATCTTACCCAACTATCGATTAATACTTGAATTGCTTATAGATTGTCACGGTATAAGAACTACTGCATGGCGTGGGAAGCCTTCGTTAATGACCGACATGCATGACTGAATCTGACTGCATACATTAACTTACTTCTAAGAAGTATATGTAACCGGTTCAACCGATTTTTTTGGAGATAAGATAAATTTAGAAATGAAGTTATTTTTTGACATGAAACTAAAAAAAAACAAAAAACAAACTCATCAGAAGGTCATCCGTATTTATTCAAAATGTTCTTTCTGAGATCGTTATAATAATTAAACAATTAATACGCATCTGTAACTGTGTTTTTCTGATGAAGAACTTAGCCAAACGATGATACCTAAAGTTTTGTCATAGGTGGTAAAACTGTATTTGAAACGAGGCTCTAAATCAGTAGCTTTGTCTATGCTTGCACTCCTCTTGTCGCAAGACGCGCCACACTGAAATTCGACGGACATTTATGAAAAAATTTAAACCGAGTGAACCAAAGGCTTCCAAATAGACATAAGAGGGAAGTTTGATTGATTGGTTACGTGCTAGTGTTTAACGCCGTAGGCTCGCTCAATGCTATTTCACCTGCTTGACGGACGTGCAGTTAAATGGTTAAGACGAATAAGCTCAGCACATGACCGTAATAGCCTAGAACATGCAATAACTTCACTAACACAAACATCAGATGTGAGACGCTTGCAATGAAAATTAATGTTCTGTCAATATATGGTAAAGTTAGCATGGATGTTCTCGGAATATAATACCCTACCCCAGGGGGCGGTTACAATTATTTTGTTAATTATTTTCAACCGAGGCTTCTCCCAGGATACGAGCTAATCCAGTACTTCTGCCTAAGTCATTATAACTTATACTCATGTCGAGACATTTAAAAAAACAAAGCCATACTTTGCTAGTTTTTTGTTGTATAAGTAAAATAGTTCACTTCTAGCTGATCCGATACTATCAATCACTCGACTGGTCATTGATCTAATAACGTTCTGCCCCGATGAAAACATTACCATTTATATTGTTAAAAATTAATCGCATTTGCAGAGGGTTGTCGACTAATAATAATAATAATAATAATAATAAAAAAACGATCAATCACATCATGTTCTAGATAGACTCCCTATAGACAAGTTTCTTAAATCTTAGATCTTAATCTCGAGTTGTTTTGGGAGACCCTACATACATCTCGAGAGATGGTGATAACCATGAACATAGCAAAATTGTTGTTCGGCATGGGTTTAGAATAGATAAACCAACAAACGGATATTCCAAAGAAATAGAAATTAACCAAGGAACATTTCCGCTAAGGAAATTAAGAGTTACAAGTTATCTGAACCAAAGCGAAGTTTTGCCTTAGCCAGTATGTCCTTTTTTCCCCGCGTGTGCTATAATGATCAGTCTTTGTGAGAGAGGAGACGATATTCTACCATTATACTGAATGCTTACTGTATTTTTATTTAACAACTCTTGATAGTACCTAATTTTATAATTGACCAATAATTTAGCATTGTCCATTCTAAAAACAATTCAAATAAAAAAAAATTCAGCAATTCTTAAAAAATGTTGGAAACGAATCTGCTTTATCCTGTTTGCACTTGAGTTGTGTGTGGTCCATCATAAAATTTACAAGTCACAGGATTTGTCAATTTTATGCTTTATTGTATGCTTTTTTTCGACAAAAATATTCAGCCGCAACATGTGTGGCAATGACAATACATAATGTAATAAAATCCAGTAGTTATGTTTCCGAATAAGATCTGTAACCAGCCCTTTTTAAAACATTAATTGATTTTTTATTTTATTTTACAAAATATAACCAAATCTCATTTGTATTGGCTTCAAGTACATTTTACTTTAAACTAAGATTAAGAGCCATACAAACAACGCTTAACTGTACATTCAATAATAAACAAAGATCAACTGTACATTCAATAATAAACAAAGATCAACTATACATTGAATAATATAGCTAGGTTTGCAGTTACAGACTTGGGAGCAATTAGAGCACACAAGACTAAGGTCCGAATTGCATACATTTCCCGAATGCTTTATTCTTTATTCATCCGATGCTGGATCAACAGGATTAACTCCGAATTATAGATCGTTGCCCAGCAATGTGTGAGGAAAATTGTGTAATAAATTAACCCACAAAACCCACGACCTTCCGCTGGTTGCTGGCATACCAACTCACATACGGTCTTCGGGAATCGAACCCCGACCCCACAGGTGAGGGGATATGTGGACCAGAAGCATGCACTCACTACAGGGAACACTCTAGACCATTCCACCACGGAGGCATTATTTTCAGAATGAGGCACATTCGACACGAGTAACTGGTTGTACACTTTGAGAATAAGGATCTAAAGGTGTACATTTTCGAAACCAAGGCCCCAACTGCGTATAGGTGGAGAACAATTCCCTAACCGTTTAGATAAAAACTAAAGCCCATGCAACATGGGTACACTTTAAATGACTCTTTGTGCTAGTTAACTGGAAATCGCCACTAATATTGTCATCATCATATTTAAGTCTATCAAGATTTAAGACCGTACTCGACTTAATAATAAAGTTGCCAAGTGAGAGACTGATCAAACGATTTCTCCCTACATGTCACTTTATATAACATAATAGATCATTGTTCTATTTAGACATATTAATTGAAAACAACAGCTTATTTGTTTGGCTAATGTAGAGTGCGGTCATACAATGTGTGTCATCTCAGTAAACCTAACTAATAAAGTTGTTGAACCAGTTTATGGTTAGATAAGATTAGAACAGAGATGACACTCAAAGGATGTGTTTGACGAGGACTCTGCTATATTTGGCAGATCATCGAATTCTTGATAAATGAGAAGTAAAACAATAGAATATACTTAGTGTTTAAGATGAACTGATTGTTTTATCTGTGAGAACCAACATTTTGTGTTTTTTCCTCTTCGAGGTATCTCAGAATGGATGATATAATTGTTGTTAAGTTCGAGCGATGAGGGCACCAAAGGGCAAAAGTCAATGACATTGCGACGAAGGACCGCACACGCACACTATTTTCCTGCCTGGGAAAACAGTCGATATTAAGACCTTCTTCTTTTCACAGTTAACATGTTTGTTAACACGGTGTCGATGTAGATGCGAATACGTACCTCCTTGATATACAGTCAATAAAGATACGACGTTGTGTCGCATGTACACTTTTAGAATAAGGCCTGCCTCAGAATAAGGAACAAACTTGAATCCGTATGGCCGCTAACCTCACTCTAAAATATTCTGTGTTCTTCTGTGAATATTCACAGGCGTGTTATATACATAAAAGATGCACCCCCGTGCAAATTAAATTAAAGGGCAAGCATTTCATGCTGGGCTATCTGGATATTGAGACGAATTGTCACCATCCTCCGCGTTTGGGATCACGTGACAATCATACCTTGTCTGGTACATTGCCTCCTAACTCGTACAATGGTACACTCGTTATTGTCAATATCGTATGTCAGGAGTTATTATTATTAGGGAGCGTACCAAGGTACGAGTTTAGAGGCAGGGTACCAGGCTAAAGCAGACCTATCCCGCCCAACCCGAGCTAACCGCGGAAAGATATTTTAAACCGATCAAAAGGGATATTGCTTAGAAATTATAGGGTTTACGTGAATATGGACTTTGAGTGGTTTATGGTATAGGCCACGTGGTTATTCGTACAAAGGTAAAATTTAGGGTTTATTCAAACTGCAATATCGTCTTTATATTTCGGTAAGTAAGTGTATATAAAGAATTGATGTATTAGGAAGATAATGCGGCTTTTGTCATTATATATTACACAACTGTACAAAACAGTTGGATTTATGATGGCGTTCAATCTGACATATATCATATAAATAATGTGGGGATTATGGATCGCTTGCTTTTACTTAAACTATAAAGAAAACAATGTATCGAATTGATAATTGTTTTGACAGACATCTTATCAGCCTCATCTAACACACTTGATAGGTACCCTTACAGTCCTGCTGGTCCCTTTGTGCTCAAAATGAACCAATTTGGATTAATAGTTAGATATTCAAACTATATGCTGGTAAAAACAAAAATAATTATAAATCGAAATTCTAATTACAGTCAGTTTAATTTTAACCTGTCATTTGTTTCACCATGACCATACATTCAAGTCGCAAAACTTAATTGTCTAGTTCGTTTACTAGTTCAAGGACCATTCTACTAGGTCAACTAATTTATTGAGTCTTATCATTATTGCACTTCGAAAAATAAACCATTGGAAATGCAAAAAAAAAAAAAAAAAAATCTGTTGACATTTACTCATTTTTTTTAGAAATAATAGTTAGATTTTCACCACATTCACATATATGAATGAAATCTTGAATATACAAGCTTTCCAAAAATATATACATCTATATGGCACTGATTTATATTCTCCTGCATAATAGACTAATTTTAACGGGTGTTTTCGAAATTCGACAAAAGGATCCAGCAAGACTTCAATTTGTTTAGGGATGAATACATGTACATTAGGAAGGCACAGGTAGTATCGGATTGTTAATAGTTTTAACTCTCTTCCGCCAGAAAGCGATCTATGGCGACACGAAGTTTAAATAGTAATGTCGGCAGTAGGTAACCGACACGTTTGAGCTCCCCAAAATATGTATGCGAGACGCGATGGTCCTTATCGGCTTTTGAACGAAGGGCATATTTGTGCAAATGTTTCCCCACAGTGTTTGCAGATCTGAAAAAGTGTGATGCGTTTAACTGAAAACGAAGGCCGTTCTGCTACATATGTCGAGGTGTCCATTGGCCAAATAAAGGTAAGCTCCTTTTATAGTGTTTACGGAACATATATTTTGGCAAGCCAAAAAATTATCTTTTCGAATGCGGACAAATAACAGACTGTGAGAGTTTCAAAAACTTCTACAGGGGCCAGTTGTTCAAAGCACTATTAATTTTAATCCTAGATTAGATGACGTCACTCCATATTGAAGGCCTATCTCTAATCCTAGATTAGTGATTTAATCTGCTATAAGCGACTAATCTAGGTTTTGAGCAACCTTAACCAAGTTCCATAACTAATACAGGACCATGGTGGGCAATGATGCAATCCAGTATGACGTTGCGTAACAATGAATTTCTACTATGACGTCAATTTCTTTGTTGCCCTACGTCATCTAACTGGTTTTTAGGCTAACGGAGCTTTGATCAACCGGCCCCGATGTTACAACGATGGTCCCATTATTGCGCATGTGACATTGAAGTCTTTCAGGTGAAATGACAATGTGCCGAGCTCATAAAAACTGAACTCCGCTTGATATCGTGCTCCGAATGGGTCATTACAAAACGTGTTGAGAAAGTACTTCAGAAATACAGCGCAGGCTTGGCTCACAAGCTCGTTATTTGGGAGCTCTTCTGTCAAATTGGGTTAAAATATAGTACGCTGATAGCATCGGCTTTTTCGAGGTAGCTTTGTTTAGTCTCTGAAAGAAACGTTTAACCATCATAAAGGCCGTTGTTGAGCCCGGTCTTGAGTATGTTTCGTAATGTGCTCAGAATTCGGCCACAGAAAGCTTGTGACCCTCGGTTTTCGATCCCGGCCTCCTGAGTTGATCCCGAGCTTTCATCTTCTGAATACTTAATTACATTTTTAACCACAGTCCCTTTTCTTTCTTATTTTTTCTAAATCCTCTCTAGTAAAGGGCCTACTCAATGGGCTTTGTTTATTTACGGTACAAGATATTTGTTTGTTTGGGGTTTAATGGCGTACTTAACATTATTTCACTTATCAGACGACGCACCCGCCTTATGGGTGAAGGAAATCCTCCCGACAAAGACAAGACTGGAAAAATTCAGGACAATGACATTGCATACAGAATTGGTACATTTTGCTCCATAGCTCTGAGTGCACGAGGGCCCTCCCAACCGCCCAAACGACAAAAGAGTATTTGGTGGAAAACAGAAAGTGGGTTAATGTCTCCGTTCCACAATTTGTCGAATGATCATGTGGGAATACTGTCATTAATTAACCTCCTTTAAGTAAATGGTACGAGCAAAGTCCTAAATTCTCGGAAAAATATAAATAAAAACAAAGACCATCTGTTTTGAAAATGTCCTTAAAATACCAACACGACTCGTTAGGCCGGGAGGAAAATACAGTGAAGCACTGGTCGCATACGGTGAATAAATGACAGCAGGTCAACATTCTTATGTATAACGGTCTATAATTAAGAGATTCTTGTCAAAAATAAGCTGATAATCATGAGCTATTTATAACTTCGATAAGGGATGAATACGCGTTAAGAATTTATAACAAGACTCCCCAGATAAACACATCCAGCACATGGCTGATTGTATTGACTTTTAAATTATATATAAATCATATAGTTCTAATATCCCAAGTGAAGTGTATATGGTTAACACGGAGTCCACTTGTTGACCAAGTTTACACATTTTAATTCGCATATTTCGCTGACCCCAAGGTCACTGGTATAATCTAGAGTGAAATAATGTCAGGACTATTCGTAAAAGGGGATAAAAAACAGTCAACCACAACAAATGAATAAAAAAAAATACTTAATTACAAAAAAAATACAAAAAAACCCCAAAACACCACCATGTCAAGGTCAAGCCTAGTGGAGGTTCAGAGGGGTAGAAAATGAGAGGAAAACAAAAGATGCGTTTCACTTGAAAGCGTTTGTTATAATTTGTTTCTGACAATAATTTTTATAAGGTTAAATAATATTGTAGGCGTAGTGTATGACGTTGGTATCGTCGAATCATTTCATAAACTATTTAACTCATGCTCTGATTGAAACTATACATGTAGAAGAAAGGAGCAATTGTCGTGCTGAGCACTTTTCACACTCATCACTTATTACACTGAGCAACTGTCACACTGAGCTGTTGTCAGGTGGAACAGTCGTAACACAGATCAACTCTTACTGGGTAATTATCACATTGAGCAATTTTCATAACAAGCAGTTGCCATGCTGAACAGTTGTAATGCTGAGCAATGGTCACACTAAGTAGTTATCATGCTACAAAGTTGTCACAATGAGCAGTTGTCATGCTACAAAGTTGTCACACTGGGCAATTGTCACATTGGGCAATTGTCACACTGAGCAATTGTCACATTGAGCCATTGTCACATTGAGCAATTGTCACACTAAGCAATTGTCTCATTGAGCAATTGTCACATTGAGTAATTGTCACACTGAGCCTGTTTCTGTATTCTATTCCAATTAAGTTTTTGGCCGAGCCCTGCAGCAAGAAAACCCTCTGCTACATCATTGTTGTGGGTATTGAGTTTAACATATGTGGTTTATAAGAAACCACATCAAAAGCGAGAAAGCTTAGCACAATATGATATCAAATCAAAACCTACATATATTGCATGATGTATTATCGACTAAAAATGGCGAAAAGTATTTTGACAGATGTCGTAAATATTACTAATTCTTTGTTCAGCTGGGTAATGACGTAATAATAAGTGATAAATGCCATCATGCAGCTCTGCATCTACGCGTATGTACGCAATGACATGAATATGCAGAGTACGCGGCAAACAATCATTAGACAAATCAGAATTAGAAGTTATGCAACATACTATACATCGCTAAGCGCAAACATGTCAGTTAACATTTGTATGACACCAACGATTATTAGATAGTTCTCCAGTTCAATAGTTAGTGTATATATGTATATTAGATGGTAGTTCATTTGTGAACCTCTGTGGTCGAGTTGATCAGGGCGCTGGCCCTGCATGTTTCAGCCAGAGACCGAGTTTAAATTCACGTAAAAGTAATCAAAAGTTTCTTTCTCTACACAAAAAATATTCAACGTTGACAGGGAATAAACACACCGACTGCGTTAAGAACGAAAATATGGTTTACCCACAGTCATAATCATATAAAATATTCCGTCATTTTGTAACCAACCAGTATAAGTGTTTTTAACGTATTGATGTTAGAGATAAGCTATTTAAATATGTATAGATGTGTGAGGTGGGTAAAATGAAGTGAACAGAATGTTGATCTAAGTATAAACAAATAACGTTTAAGGGTTAAAAAGAAATTGAACTGGTCTGCGGTTATATGACATTGTCATCTAGTCCGTGCGTATGGATACAGTTGTAATTTACCCAACAACGAACTTACACTTTACCGATTCTGCGATTATCCGTACATTAAATGGCCCTGCTTTATGAGTAGGCCGTCTATAGGTCGCCGTGTGCGTTAATCAAATGACAATCTGGAATAACCAATCACATTGAATTCATTGTTTGTTTTCACAGCTAAGAAAACAGTTCATGGCACCAGCCTTAGTGTGTATAAAGTGTTCTTAACGGCATGGTACCATTTTACCAGTCGTGCGCAACTGTAAATGGGGTCAAGTCTGTTTGCTTTTGATCACGCTTTTGTCAGACCTTTCAGAACGAATAGTAATATAAAAGAAGAAAACCAAGTCACGACACACTAAAAACAAACTGAATGTGAGTAAATGAACCCAGCACAACAGGGAAACAAAATGGTATACACAAAATGTCCCATTATCTTGCTACAAGTGTGTTATAAGGGACTCTTAAGGTGGAATCTTTGCATTCAATTAATACTGATATTAATTAACTTTTAATTAAAATTGTATAAAGTTGCCCCAGCTCTTCGCTTAATAACTGACAGACAATCAATATCATGATGAAATATTTTGGTGAGAATTTGTTATATAGAGATCAAATTAACGATACAGTCAAACGTATCATTTCGCTCTCATGGATTCTTCAACGTAGCAATCTATTTTATTTATTTATTTATTTAATTTGCCTCGTACTCAAGAGCATTTCAGTTATATGACGACAAGTGACATTAACTTGTCGGCTGATAGTCTATCCGTTTTAATTCCCTTGTAATCACTTGCAGCAGATTTATGTGTTGTATCGTGATACAGTTTTTCGACAGGATTCCCATAGCATTAACAAAGCTTCATATCAGTGCACAAATCCCATGGGAACGTGAAAAATCACTTCAGCGAGTGTATGCGTGTTTAAGAGTTTAATACTGAAGCAGTCCTCGGAACACAATTATATATCTTGAATCGAATTCCCCTATCTATGAGACTGCCGAGTTTGTAATGAGACATGGAAAACGTAAGTCTCATCTAAACTGAAATGGATTCCGTTGTAATTTAAATAAATGGTCAATATAAACGGCCTTTCATCGATTATGCGGTGAAGTTGTATACGTATACCTTGAGAATATTCCTCAGTTCTTAAATAGGTATGACAATCAAGACCAGCTATTGAATGGGAGAGGTCCCAGCGGTCCATCACTTCTCCATACTATAGACGAACTTAATCGAAATGATATAGGTAAACCGACATTCAGATTCATTGGTTCGCACTGGGGGGTGAATCTGGTTTTCGTCTTCAATTCAGATACATATCAACTTACATACCGAATACAATTCCAGAAACTCGAAATAGAGAAACAGAAAGATTTGGTTTTATACCAGGATCGTAACAGTTTAACCGAATTTGGTTCAAAACCTTATAAAAAGTTTCCATTCCCAATAACGTCAGATTTATTAATGCACACAGCTTTATCTCATCTTAAATGTTCCGTCTAACAGTAAATTCAAAGTCTCAACAAAACATAAAATGATTTGATTTCCATTCTAGAATGGGGTTGATGACGTCATCTACCGTTTATCATAATATCTATTTATCACTAAAAATGTAGGTAAAAGAGATATCATCGCAATTTAATATGATATAGATAAATTCAATAATATTTTATCTGTTTAATGATTTATTTTTCATTTGTTCTTATATTTTCGCCCTTCCTCTTGTTTGGTCAGGTTATAAATAAAAATGCCAAGGTGGTTATACGTGAAAGAGACTCGTGAAATCCAATCGGCCATCTTGGACGCCAGCAATACAATAAACTACAGGAACAAGTCTGACTAGGCGGATCTGACCGACGTTTGTCGTTAACATCGGCACTTCTAGTGCTTAAAACTGTTGTTCTTTCCCGTTGTTGCATTCACCAGATCTGGGGCTACTTTCACAAAATGTCGCGTGGTGTGTTTACGTCCACATTTTAAAATGACGAAATTAATTTTTCTTCGGACAACTTTTTGGGAAAGTGTTCCCCGGGATGCATTTTAGACTCTAAAATGAGAAGATGTTCATTACCATGGCGATTAGTAGTAAATACATATTGATTAAAACCGTCGTCGTCCTATCTACACGGTATAGAGTACAGACGGCTTGGCCATATACCAGAAGCACGCTCATAGTCGTACTCATCAGATTACGGTAAATTATGCGGCCATCGTCCGTCAACTGCAGACCAGTGCGACTCGACTGCCTGACCTGTATCGTGTAACTCCGTCATATAGTTGAGGTCGACTGATAGACTCGACCCTGCCATCAGAACATCGAGTAAGGATCAGTAAGTCGGCACGCTAAGGACAGAAACACTGCCCGGGTTAGGCGTAGACTAGAACACCGCCAAATGACTCCCTGCACGAACCTGATGGCCCTTCATTATCGGCAAAGTTTCAGTCTGTGTTAAAAGACAAGACAATTATTGACTACTTAGGCCCTATCAAATGCGAAATCAAAACAAGGTTATTTTTCGTGAGTCACAAATAAAGTATTTTGATTTTACGTGTAAGACAATGGTTTGACGTATATACACATTGACGCAACTAGAACGAGAACAGTACAGTTTCAAAACAAGGGCCAGGACATAATTATTATATGAAGTATAGTATAAACTCATTTATGATTAAAAGGGGTCACAAAATATAATTTTTGCTATAAAAATGAAATACATTGTATATAATAACTCAACAACAAATGTACCAAATATTTAACAATCTGATGTATTTCAAATATCAGATGAGCAGATTAATTCTGATTAATAACCAAAACTTATTTCCGGGCAGAGAAATAAATGAATTAAATGTGATCGACTAAAGTCACTATTTCCCCTGTAGAGTTATCTATACAAAATGTATGCCTGTAGCAAATCGACTTTTAATAATATATTTTTATAACGAGCTGAGTGTTTCACAGAAGATGTTTATCCAAACGCTATTTATAATTCTCCAACAGCAATATAGAGATCTTATCATCGTAAGGGAAGGCTTGTGATGAATAATTCAAGAAGAGATAAATATGAAGCATAGTGGACTACGTTATATGTGAGTTAAACTGGGACTATTGATTGGTATTTGGAGACGCTTTTAAAGACGGCTCTGTTAACAGCAGGGTCGGTATCACAGGCTGAGGACTACTACACGTCATTATTTCCAGCGGTATCGACACTTTTGGTGCAATCACGAATACCATTAATAAATGGAAACCATATAATAATCCGAGATCATAAATCACTAACATGTATAGAAACAACAACTCAGTCCTAATGCTGAGGCGGGCGGAGAACCATCTCGCGTTGAACTGAAACATGCAATGGGGCCTCCTTGAAGGAGTTTGCCAGAATGTACACTATTTTTGACCATGCTCCTTGCCCATACACCCTCTCACATCAGGGTTCTGAGGTTGGATTTCAGCTGATCGTGTGTGGGTTAGCATGTCAGCAAATAGCGGAGGGTCGTGTAGTTTCTGGGTTCCATTCAGTTTTCCTTCCACAATAATCACAGCTGGTCAAAGGTTTGTAATAAGGTTTACATCTTATTATATACCACCAAATAATTACCTAATTAGAAGTTTCGTTTTATATTTAAACATTTAGAAAAGTAGAAAGTCATCAAGGGAAGACTTATGCAGACTCAGCAAACATACGAAGAACACAATGAATTACACTGATTAATAAAGGATACGTGAACGCCAACAACATGAGAGTGCCACGCCTTGATATTATCGAGTCATCTAGATCTACTAATGACCTGGCTCAAAGACGTAAACAACACAAATTTGGGCAATTTTCTACATAGATATCTAAATGAGAATCAGCTAACATCTGTTGCTCTCTGACAGCTTATTAATTACAAATTCAATTATAATGGTCAAGGAACGGAATAACAAGCATCTGGCATGTTGATGTATTAACAAGCCCAAATTGAACGACATATTTAAGGCCATATAGTGATAGGCTCAAAGAACCACCCAGTATATGGCTCCAACCTGTATGTAGAGTACTCAAGTAAATAAGCTCAAAACCTGTTTAAGGAAAATCTTTTTTAAAATTTAATCTTCGTGACTAACCTTTTTGGTTTTCACGACCTCTCACGTTTATATAAGTGAGAAAATAACAGAATCTTTAATTTTGAAGTTTATTCAAACAGTACTAACATCAGTTGTGTTGGCTGATTTCTTTGTGATATTTTGGGGTACTGGTTTCTGTATTGCACTCGCAGTCGAATGAGCAAAGCCGTTAATAAGTTAAAAAAAAAAAAAACAGATTCTTAAAAACGGCATGTCATCTGAAAACATGCTGAACTTATACAACATATTAATATTGCCCTTCACGTTTGGATGATCAAGCTACTTGTGTATACGCCGTGTTCTTACAGATGCTTTCCAATGTATCCCTAAGCAAACGGACACACTGTTGACCGACCTTGTTTTCGAGCAATGAAGTCAGCTCCGCCTTTCAACATCGCTTTATATCGGTTTGCTAGCTCGAATGCAAGTGCATTACAGGTGTTTGTCTTTGAAAATATGCAATAAAAACATTAAGTATAGTTTGTAAATCAGTGGTCTTTCCCTTTAAAACCAAGACAGGGCCAATACTTTATACAGCATGGTAATGGTCATTACCTTCCCTAGAGATGTCTGCAGGTGATACCATAACACAACTCCACATTAAAGTCTATTCAGAAACTTGTCTCTGTGTGATTATCTAAACAATACGATGACTCATCGATTTTATTTTCTCTACATCCCTGTGCCAGTGTGATTGCTTTTTAGAAATAAATATGTATATATTATATAAAAACGTATTATTGTTGTCAGCATTGATTGGCGTTTATACACAAAGAGAATGAAAACATACATTACAAGGTAAATAATTAATTCCAGGATATGGATGAGTTCCGCAGATTTGTTTGTTGTTATTTCAAAACCTCATGCGATGCGATTCTCGTTGTTGGGATATCAACGCTACGTTCGGCCGTGGTAGGCGTATGAATATGCAACAAAATCACACTTTTTGTTCGCCGGAAGCCAATTTACCAGAGTATGCACACTATTCTGCTCAATTAAATAAACCTAGCGGATTTTAGATGTCGTTTGAAAACGCTTATTCAGTTGACGTGTACTTCGGTTCTGAACTAAAAAAAAATAGGAAAACTGCCAAATCTCTCCACAACTGTGACTTTTTTTTATCAGTTCATTATAAAGAAAGTTCATGTCATATCGGCTACAATTTTTCGACCTCTTAGATGATTTGCGCAGTATATTTGAAGACTTTCGAGTGGTTATCTACATACATACATACATACATACATACATACATACATGCATCAACTATACAGGCTGTGCGCTTAAATGGAAAGACAGCTGTTTTTCGACATAAACTTATTATTTTTATTGCATATTTTCAAATACAATCATCCCTATTGCACTTGCAATCAAATAAGCATAGCCGGTAATTAGTTAATTCAAAAAGCCGAACTGGCGTGATTGTTGGAAAACACTGTAGTGATATAATCTTGTCGGGGCTGTCAGCTTTTGCCTCCGCTGTTGGATGCTTTCATATGAAGTCTAAACTTAGGATTAATTACCCAAAGCGAAACAACCCCTTGTACATATCAACCTGGCACTGAAAACCGGATTTTTTAAAAACCGCATGCAAATTGAAAACATGTTAAAAGGCGTGTTGTAATAGATGCCTTCCAATGCATACATAAGCAAACGGACACACATTCAAAGAAAATTCAGATCTATCACAATTTGATCTGTTAGATTGAACGGAACTTACTGTGGAAACAAAGGATAAACGTACCATAGTGCTAAGTCATCAAATTAATTGTTAATAACGTGAAGCAATAAATCTATACACTGGGGAACCCTCTCTTATCTAGAGTCCATCAAGCGACTAATAATATATAACTACAAGTGTTTGAAGCGTTTTACCGTGCTGTATTCATATATACTAAAGATTTGTTAGCAGGTAATGTCAGATGGCTTTTACACTTGTATTTCAAGGACAGTTTTATATAATTAAATATCATAGTAGTTCGTGTTACACTAGGGCGGGGAGACTAATGTTCATGAACAGCATCCAGCTGGAATGCACACAAAAACAAACTCATGACCGTTCCTTAGCGGATACCCAATGAGGACCAATACGCCAGTGCGCGTAACAGAATAACCTCCAAGACTTGTTGCCACTGCATGCGCGAAACGAGAAATAGGAAGAAACGGCATGTTATCCATGGTGTGTCTCAGGAAAGTGCCTTCTCTTATTGTCAATGCATTTGCGATACTTAAATTATCTGAAGATGTCGGGAACAGGTTTAAGGAACAAGCTGGTGCCAATGTCAGCATGCTTTATCAACGGTTACAGTTTATTAAATTTTGATGCAGATATGGTTGTTGTCCGTTAGATCATTTGGGGTGTTATTTCGTACTTAACTATATGTCACTCACACGACGGCGTTCCAGCCAAACGGACGACGGAAACTACCCTCGACATCATTGGCAAAAAGCAGTGACAAGACTGGAGAATCCCAAGACTCAAGACAAGCACACCAAAAACACCCCAGATTCATGTTACACTTTAAATCTGAGAGCACCAGGGCAATATGAAGCTGGTAGTACGTCTTTTCTACAAGGTTGTGCAGAACGCAATTAACATTCATCAGTAACGCCCATTCATAAATGGTTTTCACACTGTTAGCACTATTGATATGTTTTTGCTTTTTAATTTTTTTTTTTATAATAATTATCATCTGCAGGTCACTGAGAGAGTCAATCGGCGATCGTTAGAGGAATGCGTCCGCCATCTTGAAGAAACAAAGTACAGATATCATTAGTATTTGCGGTGTTTGGTCAAAGATTAACGGAGGTTGTCTTTTTATTTTGTCAGTTTATTAGAAACCATAGGATACTCCAGAAAAGCAAAACAAAGAAAGGATTATTTAAAGTTGATTGGGTTGAATGATAGTCAATAATAACCTGTTGATATCGTTAACCGCATCCTGAGTGAGACAGTTGTTCTGACGTCAATTTAACGTGATGTTTAATTATTTCAACAAATGAATACATATTAAATATCTTATCATTAGTCAACCTTCCAGATCTATTTATGAAGTTACAATACAAGGTTCGTGGGAAGTCGCTAAGACAACTGAGTAAGGATATAAAAAAATAATAACAAGAAATAATACTGTTATAGGCCCTGTGTCTCGAATAAATTGTTGACCATTAAACTTCATCTTTATGTTTAGCCCAGACTGCATGACCCTACACCACTTACGACTCAGGCAGTCAGGAGAAGGAGTGTTGAGTATGTTCCCCTGTTAACTAATGTGTTAATGTGTAAAGTCGATCAAAACCAAAATGAACAGAAGATTTATTTAAGATTAATTAAATGTGCAAATAGCTCTAAAAACAACCGCAATGCTCTATAGCTGTGTGACGTCATCATCTAGTCCACGTGTACTGATACAGCTGCCATTTGCCGAAAGCCTACCGCATAATCTAGGGTAATTTACCGAATAACAACTACAATACTTGGTCCTGGTTTAGGTTTGTTTATTTGATTGGGGTTTAGCATCGTACTTAATGTTCCTGTTTTTTGATTTGATTTGATGACTCAACTGGTGCTGGTGATCCTCTTTAATGAATGATAACCAGAGTTACGATCAGGTTAAGAAAACGGAAATTAATGTATTGTGTTACACACAAAACGTTTTACTTATTTATAGAATATGGTTTTTGGGTGGTCTTCTCCTTTAAGATTCAAACGAATGAACAAACAAACGATAGAACGACAGAAAACGACACCAAAAAGTCATTAAACCCCTATTCCGCGCCTAAAGGAAGCTGATTGTTAATGTTGTTAATTATTTTGAATTTAAGACTAAGTTGAAGAGACATTCTGTCAATAGTTATCCACCTTTACTGTTATACATTAGAAATGAGTCGAACACAGTCGGCACAGGGGGCGTTGGCAAACCAACGACATATGGACATGATTGTTCTATTTAGGTTGAGGCCAGATGTATAATTTTAAGCCAATAACTGTCACCAGGTTTTACGAACTTGAGTCCGTTCTGTGTAAATGTCCGTCTCCAGAGGTAAGTGGATTAAACTACAGGTAGTCAAAAACACACGACCAACCGCATTCTTATATCACTAATACAGTTCACTGTTCATAACTGATAACAGGTTGTTTTTATATACAAGGGATGATTTTTTTTCTTGTACCTTATGGTTAGCATACGAATTCAAATACACTCCAGAATGCCTTTATAATTCGGTCATAAGTGATAAAACAGTATCTCATTAGTGAAGAACCATATCACACTAATGAAGAACTATATCTTATCTGCGAAGAACCCTATCTCATTAGTGAAGAACCATATCTTATCAAAGAAGAACAACATTATATCAGTGACGATTATTCTGAATAACCATATCTTAGCATGTAAGAGCCTATGACACCAATGGAGAATTGATCAGCGAAGAACCCTACATATTCAGCTAAGAACCATATTTCATCGCTGAAGAAACCTGCCGCATCACTGCTCAACATTTAGGAACCATATTTAATGTCCGTACACATTTTTTTGTATTTTGTTATTCAAAATATATGTTACTTCGTCAGCTATGTTATTATGTGGTGGAAACCCAAGATAAACCCTCGTAAAACCACCCCCGCGAGCCGGAGCCACTTATGACTCTCTCATATATCTGATGGTCGACAAATGGACTTGTAGCATTACACGCTACCACTGATTCTTGGCAAACCCTCTACGTAGCTGCAACAGTGTATATCAGCTATGCATTGGCGACGTTGCACATTAACCAAATAACAACGTTCCTACAACATAAATCTACACTGACATTTGGAAGTTAGTTTGTACCAGTTGATACAATATTATGATAGCGTTGTCAAAACGTGAAAAGAAACGTTGTATTTTAACGTTGTAACAACACAAAACGACTCATTGTGACATAGTTGTGAATTGGCAGCGTTTTGAACAAAGTCATAACAATGTTGTGAAAACGTTGCATGACGCAACAACAATATTACAACGTAGCTATTACGTTTCTGTTTCGTTGCCGTGTGGTTGTATTCTACGGTTGTGGCAACATAACTGGTAGTCCACAAAATTCCGTGGTAACAACGTAACACGACCAAATTTAAAGGTTGTCGCAAGGTTGTTTTGTCTGATAGGAAGCCACAGCCGCAGGCCGAGAGGGAAAGGAAATGGACCTTTTACCAGTATATCATAAATATGTTTTTTATATTTGTTTATGTGATGAATTTTCTTTATAAAAGTATTCATAGGAAATATATACTTTTGATACCTGGTCGAGCTTCCGTATTCGTAATCCTCATTTCTACGATAAACGTGTTTACTAGACTGTTGTACAGCTTTGTTTGCATAGGTGTTTTTATGACCCCGACTAATTTTAACAACTAAATGCTCATTATCCGGATTAAAAATAGAAAAATGCGTACATTGAAAATCAGGGAAAAGATTTTCCTAGTTCATGTCGATTTGATAGTGTAGCAATGCATTATTTGTCCTTGAATTAATACCACACTTAATTTAAGACTATACCCAGTAATATAATCGAGTAACTGTATACACACACTGGTTTTAGTTTTTAACGCAATGATGCTTTACATGTCTTCGAAGTGGTAATTACTACAATATCTACAATATTAGATGATAGATCAAAGCGTTGAGGCAGTGCTAAAAAAAACCCAGAAAATACTGGTTCCGTTTGTTATTGTCAAACATCGGCTTGATATTACAGTTACAGGATGTCAAAATGTTTTCATTCCTATGAGAAAATGTCCCGAACCGGACAGAAAATATTCAAAACATAACCCTATACGACAAAACATGATTAATGTAATTTTCAAATAACTGAGCTCACACGCAAAGCGAGCAGGTAAATGTGGCGACACAAATATGTGCCGTATAAAAACAAACATTAAACGGTGTATAAACTGCGCATATGTTTTTGAACAGATTATCAAAAAAACTTTTAGCCAAACTTTAATAAATCAAGGAGTGCATCCATCAACATATGCAGACATTAGGCGAACCAAAGAACCCCCAATTAAAGGAATAGTTGACATATTGTATACCCCGAACAAAAGAATAATTAATTATGTAACATGTAATTTCTTACAATAATGGGAACAATGTTTCAAAAGCGCCTTATTAAGAAATACTATGTCTACATGTCATCCTTATTAAACTGCTTTTAATAAAGAAGAAAATAAATTTTAATAAAAAAAATATATATCAGAAAGGAATCCTTGCTGTTGTTGCATTTCAAAAATGATTGCACTGATAATGACATTTTTTTTCTGAATATGTGAATAAACGTTAAAACATTCTATAATATGTAAGCCAAACAAAGTGAAAACAACTTGTCCCCTCATTTTATTTTTCTAAGAATAGTATGTCTGGAGGAAGGTAAATAGCCTTAATACAGCATGTAATTTAGAAAATAGATAACACAAATACAATGTTTTTATATAAATATTTTCAATTTTTTCCCAAAAAGTTCTTTGATGGCTTGAACTAAATGTAGATGCCAGCTAGCTTCGATCGAGCGGAACCAATTGCCTGTAGATGTTTTTTGGAATGGGTTTGAGTCAAATGCATTCTGTCAGGCTCATTCAATTCAGAGGAACAAATTTCTTTAATTGGACAAGAATAAAATGTGTGCTGTCAATTTGTTTGAATTGAGCGGAAGAATTGTCTTTATAGCTTGGTAAAACGTTGACGCACTTGTCAGAATTGTGTGAAATTTATCAAAGGACATGTATTGCCATAAAAGTGTTTCGAGTACATTTGAAGGGAGGAACAGCCCAATGAACAACACACGAGCTTCTTCATTATTTGATTAAAATAAATGCAATTCAACCTCATCCAACACGGCGGAATTGGCTCGATTTCTATCTGCCATTAGTCAGAGTAAACCTATACTATCATTTGTTCGGATCTGTTAGTCTCAGGGAATGGACTCATTTTAAATTATATTTTACTAGATTCCACAGCCTAGCATTCGGTTCCCTGTTTAATTAACATGCGACTACTGGAATCAATGTCGCAGTGCAATTAAATAATAAATCTATTTCAGTCGTGTACTATAATTGTATTTTATTGAAATAAACTATGGTATTATATTTAACATGTATGTATATTGTCATACGCATGTCCGAAGAAATGTCAAACAAAACATTCATTGCTTGCATACAGATATAGCTACGTAATCGTCACTTAGTAACTATTACGGGATAGAAGAAGCGTTTATAAAAACTTCATTCCCACCATTTACATTTTTCAATTATATATTTGTTTAATAATATTTTTTATTGTGAATAAAATCCCATTATTTGTCACATCACGGCCCCATACCGTAGGATGAAACGTCGGGGCACGAGTATTTTAGCAAATATATGGATGGTCCAAAACAAGCCTTTGCAACCTCAGTTTCGATGGACCATGTCTTTGTCTGTAGATTATAAGAAACTTACAA
>JARFOD010067666.1:3548-22623 GCA_031763545.1 Mopalia muscosa
ACACTAAGCACGAGCTTATTTAGCTTAAATGGTAATCTGTCCCTGTCTCGTGCCCTCAGAGCGAATTGGCAACACAAAACAGATAAGTTGGTAGTGTAATCGTTTTGTGTATGGTTATTGTCCAGCCTTGTTATAGGTTGTTGCCAGTAAGAACGATTGTGATTTCTTACACCAATATGAGTGGAACACCACCATATAAGTGAAACAACTTCAAGGGCGTCATAAAACACCAATAAAACAAACAAATTTCGAAAGATGTAAAGGCAACAATAAGTCTTATCAACGGGAATCTATGATAAATCAACAATTTGACGTTGCCACATCCACCGAGACAACGTCATAAGATAACAATGAAGCAGACTTGTGCTGCACCCTATATATTAAGGACTAGTAATATGTATTTTTCTTATTATTTGCAGAAGATATCTTGGTGGATCGGATTACTGTTTTTAATATATTCCGACTGGCAAGACTAATTGTTACGCTATATCTCATCGCCTGGATGGATAGCAATATCCATCAACAATAAATAGCTTTAATTACAACGTGTATCCTTAGAGTCGACACTCATTGATAATCGTCTGAAAGTCGTATAAAGGCTTTCATTGTATTAAATATGAAAAACAACCATGCAGAATACATCAATAAATTTCTGGTCAATATGTCTCTCCTGGTTGGGGGAAAAAATTAAAAATATGTTATAAAAAGAAATGGTCGGGCTTTAAGATTACTCACCCGTATCACTTTTTATCTTTTCTATAACATCATTAATACAATCATTGGATGCATGCACACAGCATATGCAAATATGGTACTTTTTAAACGAATCTTTGCACAACAACTTTTGTGACCATTTTATGTTTTATCTTTACTTTTGTTGACTCCAGTTGTACATCTTATTTTAAATTTTGGGAATATATTGTTGTTTTGTTTTTCTGATAAAAGTTTTGTCATAAAAGTATATGATCCTTGCTTGTTCCGTTCTATGCTGGTATACTTAATTGAAACTGTCTCTGTCTAATGGCATTTAAGTGGTGTATTCAAAGGATTTTTGTCCTTCGTCCTTTGAGCAGACAAGCTGTTAATTTAGTTCACGAATCTGCAGCGAACTGCTGATCACTCTACATGACATATGTTTTATCTGATAAACCTACCTGTATGATATTTCCACTGAAGTACACACTGTGAACAAGTCAAGTTTGGTGGTAGTTGGAAGCGCATTGAAATTATTCCTGCACCGTTCTCCCCGCCAGACGGAACTGGTTCATGTCGGAAAGTTCCGCCCACTTCTTGTAGAATGCTCTCGTTAAGGCAGTCATGAGACACCGCCTTAGATGGATTGTTGTTTGGACATATCCTGAATTCGAACCATCCACCATGGGCAGACGTTATCTCGACATCTATGCTTATTATTTGCCCCTTATTGTACGTACGTACAATCGCACCCGTAGCGTACTTTCCACCGGCTTCGCTAGAGCGTTCTCCGTCGTACGGATCCCCACATACACCACATTTCCCGTCATTATCATACCATTGGCGCTGGAAGTTATCAAAACAATAACAGGTAACTTAAATAAAACGTCAACTGTTTTTTTTTTATTTCAAGCCTTATTGGCAAATACATAGGAATTCTGATTTTGTTTCCTTCGCAAATGCACGATTAAGCAGCATTGTTATACCATTAGCCCAGGAACCTTTAAGTGAAAGATCTTGTATTTCGATATAGTCCCCCTATTTATATTTCTTTTATTTAATTTAAAATATTGAAACTTTTGTGATTTAATTAAAAATTGTGATCATAAATACTATCATGTTCATCTTTACAATGTAATTGTTGATTGATGTGTCAAGAACAATGAAGAATATCCCAGCACAATGACCCCCTTCCTCCCCACCCCTGCAATTCGGTTCCATTTGTAAATACGTTTCTATTTTATTTAAGAGAATTTTTATTATGTTAAACAGCCCTAAAATAGGTAGTTCCAGACAAATAATTGTCTGGACTATTGTTATTTCGGTAAATCTTCGAAAAATTAACGAAATAATCCCAACAATAGGTTATCATTACCTAAGGAAAAGATGTCAGTTATCATAACATTGAGTTGCCACAAAAATCCTTTCGAAATCAAAATTTTACACGAATGTGTTATGGTCACGAATTAAGGAACTGGTCTTATAGCAAAGATGTCTAGGTATTGGACTGGATACAGCTACGATCAATAGCATAATCACGTTTCAGAAATAATCCTGCGTGTTGCTCTTACGCGTATGTTTGTTAACATAAAATGAAACATTTGGCATTCTAGTGAGACTGGTATTCTGCATATTTTCCTCGAGGTAGTCCACCGGGCAACGACATAGCATTATAATCAGACAAGTAAAATGTATGAAACTAATAAAACTGGGGAACTATTGAGTATATTGCCCAACTAACCTGTTTGCCTCCGCAGTTAAATCCATTGTCATCGTAATTAGGAGGTGTTTGGAAGCCAAACCGCCACATTGATACACGGGATGCTGGTTCTATCAGACGACCATGACTGTTGACGCCAACGACAAAAAAACATAGTAATAACACTCCAACCAGTTTCATGTCTCTTTGACGCATGATTTGTTTTACTGTTTAAAATGAGATTCTTCGCCAGGATCAGTTACCTGAAATAACGTATAATTGAACACAATTATCATAAGAAGGCGCAGTGAAACTACTTCCCCGAACACTTCTTACGACAGTTCCGACTCTAGCTGATTTTCTTAATAAAACGCTTCACAATCAAAGCAAGAATGTGAAACTATATCATTTCCAGGTTGTGACGTCCTTTTATAGCCGCGAAAATGATTCTATGACTCGAAAGTAACAAAAACAGTGCACTAGACTGTCTGTATTTCAAGCTTATGTATTGCTCAGAACTTTCTCCGAGGAAACGAAATTCGATCTATTTTAAAGTAAATAATAACCACATCAGAACGTACAGAAGACTTAAAGGAAGTATTACTGACATCTGACCCGTGTTTTATTATTTTGAGAAACCTCTTTGATCTGTATTTTAGGGCGAGCCAGGTTTTCACAAAGAGAGCACACCCATACCGTATTAACTGGGCAGTGTAGTTTTACAGCGAAGCATGGTAGGTAATAGAGTCTGTCATGACTTATTCCTAGCGTTTCATTGTATGGAGAGATAAAATAAACAGGGAAATCCCTAACTTTGGTTCAAACTTTCCTACGAACCCATGCGCGAAATAAATATAGATCAATCTGGTGCTGATCTAATGACTTATTCGTAACGTTTCACTTTATGGTGAGATAAAAGAAACAGGGACATCCCTTATCTTTGTTCAAACTTTCTTACGGATTCCTACGTGAATTAAAATAATCTGGTGCTGATCTAATGACTTATTGGTAGCGTTTCACTTCATGGTGAGATAAAAGAAACAGGGACATCCCATATCTTGGTTCAAACTTTCCTACGGATTCCTACCTGAAATAAATCAACCTGGTGCTGATCTAAAGATTGGTAGCGTTTCCTTTTATAATGAAATAAAAGAAACAGGTACATCGTTTCTCTGGTTCAAACTTTCCTATGAACTCCTGCGTCATTAAGATCAATCTCGTGCTAACCTATTTAAAAACGTTAACTTCATTTTGACTCAATATTTATAACTTTTTTATAACTTTTAGAAAGTTATTGGATATACTGCGAATAGATTCCATCTCAATAAAGATAGCGTGTCTCCACTCAAACTGCGTCAGTCCTATTCATACTGAGGTTCTTCTTTATAGGTATTATTGGTAGGTTCTATTGATAGGTTCTATTCGTGGGTTCAATTTGTAGGATCTATTTATGGGTTGTATTCATGGGTTCTATTCGTGGGTTCTATTCGTGGTTTCTATTGGGGGTTCTATTTGTAGGTTATATTCGTGGGCTCTATTCGTAGGTTCTTTTAATACCTCACTTGCACGTCTTCGAGTGTAATGCGGGCATTATTTCAGATGTCTCATTAAAGCTATTGTGTCTCTACGCCAACTGCGTCAGTACTATTCGTAGGTTCTGTTTTATAGGTATTATTGGTAGGTTCTATTGGTAGGTTCTATTCATGGGTTCTATTCATGGGTTCTATTCATGAGTTCTATTCGTGGGTTCTATTGGCAGGCTCTGTTTGTAGGTTCTATTCATGGGTTCTATTCATGAGTTCTATTCGTGGGTTCTATTGGCAGGCTCTGTTTGTAGGTTCTATTGGTAGTTTATATTCGTGGGTTTTATTCGTAGGTTCTGTTCATACCTCACTCGGACGCCATTGAATGTACTGCGGGTATTACATCGGGCGTGAAATAAACATCGCCATTATGATATGCCTTTATGTTTTCAAATAAACTAATAATAAGTCCACATTGCTTTAAGGGTCTTGCTGAACCCCTTGATTGATTTTCAGAACACCTGTTGTATTAAGCCTGCTATGCAGAAGAATATAAAACTGAATTTTATATATTTATATATTTTATGGAAAGTTTAAATTTCTCGAAGTGCAATAACGATAAGATTCATTAGTTTAGTTGACGTTGTATAATAGCCTATCAACTAGTCAACAGTGCCCCATTTTTTAAAGTTTTGATTACATCGATCACAGGGAATTGTTTGTGTCTATCTCACCTTGGAAAGTCTTATTATAACGTAACATTCAAATTTAACAAAACGCTTTTAAAAATCAAAGACGAACTTTTAAAAACTGAGGCACCGTTTACTAGATCGCACAGTGCTCTTTATAATGGTACAAATGTGACGTTTTTAACATGAAAAATTTTCTAGAAATACGCCATGGAAAATGTAGGGTTTGTTTAAAACTGAAGTGCCAGAAACATAGGCTCTAATTTTTACTGTTTGCTACTAGGACTTGAAATTATTTTTTCAGCAATATAGTGTAGTAAGGATATTGTAGTAGTAACATCAATCACAGTCTAGCGTAGTGAGGATACCGCAGTAACATCAATCACAGACTAGCGTAGTGAGGATACCACAGTAAAATCAACCACAGTCTAGCGTAGTGAGAATACCGCAGTAACATCAACCACAGACTAGCGTAGTGAGGATACCGCAGTAACATCCATCACAGTCTAGCGTAGTGAGGATACCGCAGTAAAGAGAAATTTCTTAATTTCCGTCTGATTAACAGCATAATGTATCACGGGACACTAGAGACAACTTGTTGCCGAGAGTTGACACGCAAGACGCTATCAGATGTATGCAGGGCGCGGGGCTTGAACGCTAATGAGGCGAGTACAACCATTGTGTGAAGTAAAAATTAAAAAAACGAACTATGAGTTGTTATTTGTACAAAAATATTTATTTCAAATAAACTAGCACTCTCCGTTATATGATGATTTACATGAACATGAGAATCAAATACATAGTATAGGAAATAAAGATTTCCGTGGAAATGATTGCCTGATTGCTCTTTGACCTGTTCTGAAGGGTATTTCACTTATATGACGGCGGAGCATTCTAGCAATAATTGACAATGGCACAACCAAGATGTTAAGTGTTTTCATATTGCTGGAAAGTTTATTTGCTTCCCGTGTAAAGTAAAGACGGCATTGCTACTCTTCCAACAAACTGCCCCTGGCCAGATGGCAATATGCATATAAATATATCACGTTAATAATTTCTCTGTAAGATTAAATCAATTGCAGATTGTACGAAAGTTACTTTTTGTAGGGTAGCCTAATATATAATCATTCCTTATTGTCTCCAAATATGGACCAGGGCTACAAGAGATCTCGTGAGACAATGACCCTATTCCATCTTGTCTTTCTCACATTTATAATGTGTCGCCCAAGGGTAACTTATGGGCACCACCCAATCGGTGTATATTTTTCCTTCCGTTAATGTAATGGTATAGTCTTGGAAAATTGCTTTCACGGTGACTTTATTCTACTGTTAAATGTGGCTTGTTCCACAAGGCTCCAGTCGTGTTGTCATTCATCAAAGTAGATTTTCACATTTAAATTTCAGCTAATTTAACTTTACTTTTACTCTTCACGAAACATTGCCCAATAACAATATTCCCTATTCATCCTTAAACAAATTCACGATATCATTACTTCACAAGAAATTCGCAGAGTTTTAGAAGTGAATAAAGCAGCTGTTTAAACAACCAAACCATTGTCTATTATTTTGGCAGCAATTCTCTGCACGATTCAGCACACATCATTTGAGGACAAGTGCCCGTACTGCACAGGTAACGACACCGGTTGTCCATGACAGATCCTCTAAAAATACCTGTCGCAACGCAAGGCTCTTTTTGTATATTCTCGTTAAGTCGTGTCGTTTTTTGTTTCGATGCAGTTGTAGTAGTTATTTCGAGCTGTCTGGTTGTTAGTTTTGTTGTTGTTGCTGGAACGGACTTAGTTTTTGGCTTTTGTGTTGTTTGTGATGTTTTCGGTGACGATGTTGTTGTGGGAGTGTTTTTACTGCCGGCAGGTTTAGTTGTCCTTTGTGTACTTCCATCGTGGGTTATAGCAATATCGGCACAGCCATAGAACTGTTCTTGTGCCCCTAAACCAACGGCACATGTGCCTGTGCTATCACATCCCCAGTCTTTACCTGAAATAAGTTAAACATACTATTATACGTGCGATGTAACATCTGTTCTTTTCTTCATTTTGTGAAATCCGAAATCTATAGAAAATAATATCTTGCCTCCATAAAATTAAATATGTGGATAAATATAGACAACTTTTAATATGTAAAAAAAAATGGTTATAAAATAATGAGAAATATTATACATGAAATAATATTCTGCTGTCGCTGTATCATTGATAGTATTTTCGTTAGTTTGAGATAAATCACAAATGGTGCTATAACACTTAAAACATGGGTACACATAGACCCATATGCGTTTTAAGAAGAATACAAACTAACAAAGCCTTAGTTGTACCAACCGAGGTTTGAATCATGTCAAATATAGTGTCCGTAGCTGTTGGCATTACTATATACTACTTAGATATACCAAAGGTAATTTGGCGAAAAGTTATATGAATAGAATTATAATCATGATATATTCTTCTTTTCAGTTTGTTTTTGTTGTGTTTTTTTTTTTGTTGTTGTAATTTTCATATAAAAATTTTGGCGTGGATGTATAAATTTAACGAATGCTAATGTAGTTTAATAAGAGCTGAATGTGGTGTGTGGTGGACATCAATCCAGCCTTGATAGAACTTGCAAATGTGTGCTAAGGTTAGAACATATGACCAGAAGTGAAGAGAAACCCGAAAAAAGTCGCAGATCACATGCCATGACTTACAGGCCATTCTCTCATTGACACTAACCTCTTTGCCAGAAAGAAAAAATAGACACGAGAATTAATTGGACTAGCCATACGCCTGTTTGAGGAATTTACAGACTTTCTGCATTCAACAATCATGAATTGAATGTCTACTATGGCTTGATTGAACATGGAGGCGATGTAGTTTATTTTAAAATTAATTGTCCTTTTCCAAATCAACATGATTTTAACAAACCTGTATTGTACAGCCATTGTAATACACACTGCTCGCAGGTAAGCCCTTCTGGCAATAGATACTCGAGCTTGTAGACAGTGCCCTTCTGCCAGCCACCAGTTGTTACGTTAGTGAAGCGAGTGGGGTTTGGGTCTTGGACCAACCTCAGCAAATGCATATCTAGGCACTCCTGTGTGATGGGCTTAGATATATCGTTATTTGGACAGATCCTAAACTCGAACCAGCCGCCATGAGGGGCTGTTAAAACAATAGTAATTGGCAAAACTTGGTCTCTTTTATATGTTCTTGAGATTATTCCAGTCGCATACTTTCCACCGGCTTCACTGTGACGAGGCCCATCATACCGGTCTCCGCATATTCCACATTTACCGCCGTGAAGGCCCCACTGAATCTGAAATCAAAACGCTGATTACTTATTATTGCTTTTGATTTTGTTGATTAATGTATTTATAAAATTAATGTTTTTCTCGTTAACGTTTTCTCTAGTTTTTCAGTTTCATGCCAAATGTATCATAAATTCATCAGTTCCTTTTCTCGTTAGTTTGTAGTTAGTAAATTCGAAACAATAAGCTGTGATCCGACGAAAACCATTGTCTACGTATAAGTGCTTTTGATACATTTGATATTTGAAAAAGCCTAATCTTCCAGTTGTATTATTTTGTATATAATCACGACGTTAAACTACAATCAAACAAACAAAGTGTATAATTCTCAGCTAACCTGTCCATATACCTCACCCACTTTCAATTTCTGACCTGTTCCAAAATTGGCAATTCTAAAGTCTAAGCTCGAAGATTAAATCCGTTTAATACATAATAAAGATTAAATGTCCGGTTTATGTTAAACTGATAATGGGCAATAAAATCATAAGATTACTAGTTCTCTCAAAGAGTTAGGCACTTATTCACTAGCACTAAATGAGTAAGATCTGGTGGCTGACATGGCATTTACTGCCGGTGATTTGTTGCCCAGTATTATCATTGATTCAACAACATATGTTTTCGTTTTCAATAACAAAATCCTATCCTTTTTTCTGTCTGGGTCTCCAGCTGATCACCATTGAACAGCATTCATTGGCCTTTTAAACGGGAAAATTTATAGGTGCATTACTTCGGAAGACTGTTTGTTGATTATTCTCAAAAATAAATTAAATTGGATTCAGGTGATATTTACCTCGTTAGCTATTTTAATCTAATGCGATAAATCAAAATAATATAAAATGACATATTTAAAAGTTGATATATGTAGACAATAATTACTAACAAAATGAGAATCTATTACATTTATTTCAGTTTTAAATCAGTAGCCACATTACGAAATATGATAATATATTAATTATACCTCCTTTCCTCCACACGCCATGTTATTGTCATCATTGTTTCTGATCACATTGTGACCATCCCGCCATAAGGATGATCTCGCGGGTGGATCCAGTAAATACCCGTGGCCCCACACAATACCTGGACTCAGTATTGCCACTGTCAGACTTATGAACACGAAGGACAATTCTCCTGGCATTTTCAAAATTTTTGTACAAAATTAACATGTAATAGCATTGGAAGAAAGACTTCTCATTGCAGAACGCCAATATGTTTTACTAATCTAAAGTTGTGGTTATTATATGTCGTAAGACTGAATTTTAGTATTAAATGTGAACCTTTTATATATCATCTTACTTTGAGGACAACATGCCAAATACAATAGAATCTGCTTTCAAAACTGCCGACCTAAGACCTTAGCAAACTGTAATATCCTTTACAAATTATTCTTAGAACAGGAAGATTTTAATTTGGTAAAATTTCACGATTTATTTTTTGTTGTGATTTTCTAGAAGCATGAAGATAAATATTGAAACAGGTCATTTCAAAGTACGACACTCTTTGAGAAAGTCAAACTTTTTATTCCTGTATTTGTCAGTCGCTGGTGCAACAATTAAAATACGCTACCTTGCGAACAGGCACAAAGAGACTGTAGTCGTGAGTAAACATCGCTGTAAGTTTGTTTCTGACTAAGACTGAACTGGGATAAACCCGGTCAAATGTCCTGGATACAAATGTCTTTGAGTTCATTTATACTTGGTCTAAAACACATTTAGTTTTGAGTTAACTTTTTACCTTTGAAGAGGTCCTTTCAAAAAATGATTGCTTAAGTGATAACTGAATTTATATGTGTATAGACATAGAGGGAGCTTGAAATGTGTACGGCGTATAAGATAAAATAAGAATAAGGATCAACATAAGTTAAATATTTCTTTCGTTATTTTAACGTATTTCAGAGCATGTTTAAGTCAATACTGGTTGTATTCTGAAAACGACAATTATGTGAGCTACGGTTGACATAATAACCATGTCATGAAATACGGTGTATAAGCAATCAGATGTCCTTCAAAATTTACCGACTTTGCCTCTAAATATGTTTATCTCATATGAGCTGATCAAGAGTAAATCTGCATTCTTAACACGCTTAACCGTTAGCCAATATCCGCCAACAAAAGTAGGATTTTATTCGATTCACTCTTGTGAAAATTGTACTTTAAAATTGTAAAAAAAAGCAATGCCAACATTAATTTTTATCTTAATACAAAACTGTTTCGATCGGTATCAAAGCATTCTTCTTATTGTCGGTTAAATCTTTTTTAAATAATTTAACACCACATAAAACGACAAAACGAGTTTGTTTCGCTTTATAAAAAGTTTTGAAATTTGTCAATTTTTAACGACATCAATAGAAATATGTTTGTGTACTTTTCTAGTATACTAATGTTATATGACTAGTTCGTATTGTCCGAAATTGGTGTCAAGGAAAGAGAAACTTTTATCCTGCAATTGCCAGTCAAATTCCCTTTATATCATTTATCGAATGGCTGTCTCGAGCCCATTTATAGAGCATTACTTTGTGGACAGGTCTACAGTCAAATTCCCAAATAGTGGCACAAGAGTACATTCGGTGTGCAAAATATGTTATACAATGAATCGAATAGCTGCAATAAATTCCAAATGTAAATTTGAATAAAGTCGCCTTATTGGTTATTTGAATTGGCCAATGTGGACGCTTACTATTTAATGGAGCAAACGACACGACCACAAGGTCACAATTCCCATATGTGGTACAAATGTGACAAAATGCTGAACAATAAATTCATTGCTTAGAAGCCCAACGCAAACGATGCTGTCTCGAGATTGTCTGGTGCATACATGGTAAAAAAGAGTAAGAACACAATAAGTTCGATAAAAAGCTGTTAAACATTATAACACTTTCCTTTCTGATATATTGACCTCGACGATGTGTACACATACACTGTCGTGCAGTCATGATGCGTCATAGACCAGGCCCGGCATGGACGATGTTCTCGGGATTTCGTGGGTTAACTTCTTTAGATTGGACCGGGAAGGGCAAAAGCCATGCAAACAACGTCCAACAATTGTTGTATTCAAAGCTACAGCTTACAAGAAGATTTATTTTAATCCATTAACGGCTACAATGCATATTGTTTATAGATGTAATCTTATAGGGTATCAAAATCGACAAGTTTATAAGAAGTTCTGTAAAATTATGTTATTAATATACTCTCCCAAAAAAGAAACGCAACATCACAAACAAAATTTAAAACATGAATTTTTCAAACAATGTGCGTGTTTGTGACATGACAACATGATCATGTTATTATGTAAATGTCCGATAATTGAATTTAAGCACCTGTTGACCACACGTGATTTTTGGGTCAGTCTTTGTGTAACGGGCGTAAAGAAAAACTTAGGGAATCATGCCTAATCATTACGCGAGTTTAATGGGTATAAAAGACACATAGCCGTTCAATTAAACTCAGTTGGTAAATTGTTTCTCCTACCTGCTACGATATGCGAAGACTAGACGCAGCTGACAGGAACGTCGTCATTGGTCGTCTCATGGCCGGTGCATTGCAGTATGCAGTGGCCAGACTTTATCATGTTCATCGGAGCACGGTTTCCAGGCTATTTCATAGGTACCAGCAATCCGGTTCAACAGCTGACCGTCAACGTTCTGTATGGTCGGCCTATGGTCACGACAGCAGCCAGAGATCGCTACATCCGGTTACTTCATCTGAGAAACGGGACCATAACAGCAACAGAAACGGCATCAAATGTCCCAGGTCTCCGGAGAATATCGGCACAGACAGTCAGAAACCGTGTCCGCCAAATCGGCTTATGTGCCAGACGTCCTTACTTTGGTGTAGCTCTGAGACAACAGCATCGACGTGTAAGGGTTCAAGGATGCAACAGATTAAGGGACCCTTCGAAACTGGATACAAGTCTGGTTTAGCGATGAATCCACATCCAAGCTGCTGCACATCAACTGGTGTATATCCCTGGCAACCTTAACACCGCTCGAGACAGAGATGAGGTTTTGACACCACACATGCTGCCCATAATGGACCTCCGTAGATAAGTTTTTCAGCACAACAACGCTCGGCCGCACACAGCTCGTGCTACTGTTCAGTTTTTTAATAGCCAGAACGTAACAGCGTTGCCCTAGCCGTCCAAATCACCAGATTTGAACCAAATAGAACATTTGTGGGATGATTTGGACAGATGCGTGCGCAGTCTATATCTGTGTCAATGTAATGTGATGCTTATTTCAGAATTTAAAATGATGTTGAAAATTCTTATTTGGATAAAAAAAATCAATGTTCCGTTTCTTTTTGGGAGGGTAAACTTCGAACCTTTGCAACTACAGGATTCGTTTTTGCTGCAGACCACAGGATATGTCTCGCCGTGAATTCTATTTTTTTTTTTTTTTTTTACAAAATGTGATCTTGGAAAAATTGTAAAAAAAAAAAAATAATAAAAAGTAAAAAAAAATAATTCAAATTTAAAAAATCTAAAATTTCAAGAAGAGAACAAATATCTTGCCAATATTAAACATCCGAGGGCACCTATGTAAACCACAAAGGGACTGGACATTAGCATGATTTCGATGTATATATTTCGTTCAAGTTGTAAAACTACAAGTACAATTCTTACGCTGGTACACCATGCAGCTGGTATGTCGCCTTGGTCAATTGATTCTACAGCAATACTCCAGTTATGTAACAACAACCACGACAGGAGCAGAAAGCCCTGGTTTCAGTCACAAAGCGCAGACAACTAAACAGTGAGCCACCGTTTGACCCTTTCACAAACTACAATACTTACGGTCAGAAATTGGTGTTTGGCTGTCGTCCGGTGAATTAGAGCTGCATAAACTTAAACTGATCATGAACTTACGGCAATTTTTTACAGTGTATGTTACGAGGCTGTTTTATGTTTGGAGGAGTGAATGGAGTGATAATTTAAAAAGCAAAATGTTTTTTTTTTAATAGAAACGCTTAATAAATTCTAAAATAAAATCAACCAACAGCGCTTGTTTATACATGTTGATTTTGCCAATGGTTATTGGACGCTGTATTTTCAAGTTCGAATTTAATGAACTTAATCCAATTAACTTTTCTATTGATCGACATATCCTAATACAAATAAATCGGTATATAGTTACCGGAGCTTCACAACTTTGTCCAATTTTTTTATGATTCTACGTTTTTTAATAATCAACATTGGGCATCTTCCACACTCAAAATATACCATATCGTTAGTTGTACTCTTTGAGATGCCAAGCATACACTTGCAATAACTCGAAGAATTATTTGAATATCTCTAGCCAAAATAAAGCCCCAAATTGTACATAATTGAAGCTATACATGCATCAAAAATTGCTACTTTTCGTGAACACGATTAAATAATGTTTTGATTATTTGTTTCGACATTTGTTACATTTTCCATGGTATAAAAAAAATATAATCCGATAAAATCGAATTCATCAACTATATCTATTGGTTATTTTCCCATTGTAAATACAACATTTGGACATTGCTACCCGGATATACAGACCAATCAACTTAGTTTTGATATCATTTATCGTTAGCTTACATTCTGAACAATATTTATAGCAACCATATTACCACAAAATCCCATTATGCTACAGCCTCGGCAATTATCAATGTGTCGCCTGCATACATAAGTAAATTAAACAGTGAATCGTTGACTAATAACCATAACATAAATTGTCATAAAGTGGTTTAGGCAGCAAAAATTTATATGTTTTGAACAGCCTAGCTGTATTTTATATAAAACAATTATTGAATAAATAGGCTGATCATGGCAGACTTTAAATGTTAATGGTAGGAGAGGTGTTGATATAGGTCGACTAGACCTGTTTCCCAATCCACTTCATCTTTAAATGGAAATAAATATTGTTTAAATCAAGTAAAATATATATTTATGTCTGATATTTCGTTATACCATTTTCATATCATTTACAACAAAATGGAGACAGACACTCTCCTTGAATTAAACCAACATAATATTTAAATAAAGATGTAGATTAGCCTGTCCACCGTACACATATTCTTATTGAATTATAAACCAATCGTAGGGCCTGTTACATTCTTCCTCCAATCCCTCCTTGAACCAATTTAAGGTCTAGCTGGACTCCTTGGGCTCAAAATGAACTAAATCTTTTTACACGTTCATATAATGTTAGGTGGTCAAACTTTATGTTGGTGAAAAAAATAATTTGAAATTCTAATTACAAAACAGTTAAAATTTAAGATTATAATTTAGTTTTTAAAGGATCATATCCAAGTGGCAAAACTTTAATTGCCAATTTCTGACCCTTCTGTTTAAAGCAGAGCCTACATTTTCCAAGGCGTATTTCTAAGAAAACTATTCATGTTAGAAACTTCAAATTTGTACCATTGTAAAGAGCGCAATACGATCGTCCTCGATTAGGTTTAATGTTTTCTGAAAGTTGTATTTTACATTTCCACGATCTGATAGACTAAACGATCCCATGTGATCGATCTAATCAAAATTTAAACAAACAATGAGGCTATGGCAAGCCGTTTTATCACTTCTACCTTTATTCTACAGTCGAATAACTTTTGCTTTTATTTTATTTATGTACAATTCTTTTCCACATATGTGAAATTGTTTTTTACTTATGTTGACAAGATTTTCACTTATGTAAAAAAGAATTTCACATAAGTAAAATAAAAATTTATTTTGCGTATCTAAAATTCTTTTCAACATATGTAGAAATCTTTTCAACATATGTGAAATTCTTTTTCACATAAGTAAAATAAAACTCCAAAACCTAACTATTTCACATATGTGGAAAAGAATTTCACTTATGTAAAATAAACGTTTATTTTAGATATGTACAAAAGAGTTCCACATATCGAACAAACTAAGTAATGGCTTGCCATAGATATAGGGGTTATTTCAGCAGGGAGTATCGCTTTAAAACAAGCATCACACCTGGTAAGATTTCTGTAAAATCAAAACCGTCATTCAAAATTTTCAAAGGACCCTTATGAAGTTACTCTCTCTAGCCGTTGGCTATAAACAAATCCTTCTTTATATAGCTTCTGATAAAAGAATGACTGTTTCTCGAGGATTTCCAAAACAGGGTTTTAATGATAAACATCTAATCAAAATCCTCTTGGCTGTTTCTAGTCTAAATCTTCACACAGACTTGACTGGTTTGCAACAAAGTTGTTTTAAAACAACCAGTAAAATAGCTATGTTCTTTATAGATAGGACATAAACATGTGCAATCTGAACTCCCCAAATGACATGACCTTCTTGGCCTTGTTCGCAGTGTTCTTTATAGATAGGACATAAACATGTGCAATCTGAACTCCCCAAATGACATGACCTTCTTTGCCTTGTTCGCAGTGACGGTTTTCTGGCCATCCTAGAAAAAGCCCATTAAATTAGTGGCTATAAATAATGTATTTGTAAACAGTTTGTTTGAGGTTTAACATCGTCCTCAAGGGTATTTCACTTATATGACAACAGATTGTACACTTCACACAGCCTGGAAAACTGGGCCGAAACCTCGTAAAAACCACCCACGCGATTGCCGGACCCACAGCATGTGACTCGCTCATATACCTGATGGTCGACAGACATAGATCCTGTGAACGGTAAATCGAAGCAGGTTCAGTATAGGAAATGCACTTGCTACCACTCAGCCATGGGCTTGGAAACAGTGATGAAACCTCGTTAAAACCAATACCGCGATTGCTTGAGCCACATCTTGTGACTTTCATATACCTGAGGGTTGACAGAGGGACTCGATCCTGTGAATGGTACATGAAAGCAGGCTCAGAAAGCGGACTCGCTACCTCTAAGCCACGGTCAATTTGTATAGAGATGCTAATTGAGTGTTCTGTGAAATTGGAACTGAAAATAAGCTAGCTCTCATACCAAGCCCTGATTTCACGAAGAAAAATAAAAACAATTTGATAATTAAAGTGTCTTTCCTTTATTACAAAATTTTGCCTTATATCCAATTCCTATATTAAAAATTTATATAATTCTGATCTTTTCTCACTATACTTAACAATACATGTATTTAAATCAAAATTTACCCAGTACACAATCACCTCATATGTGTGACAAAATTACAAAAAAATTTCCTCTCCCATTTCATATCAATAAAATGGCATAAGAAAACTTCTAGCCAGAAAGCAGTAAACATTTATTTTCGGTTGCTAGAATGCATTATGTCCTATAGTTTCTCTGCGATATGGCTGTAGCTGCCACATGACCCCTGTATCATTTGCTGATTCTCCTTGTTTTGGTCATGTACCCATGACAGCTGCTTACAAAAAAACCTACATGAATCAGCCAAAAACCTGCGCTCTAACAAACAGAAGAGAATGTTTTCGCTTTGCTGGTCTTCCAACAATAACCTTTGAAGGCAAGGATACTAGAGGAATTGTCTGAGGCTGCAAAAGCGTCAGTTCACAAAGCAGTGATTGACTTGTGCAAATGTAAAAACTCAATTCCATTCCTTATGAACTAAAAACCAGGGATATTTCAGGGTTAATGTGCAAATAACACAAAGTAAAGAACGGATAGCAAATAAAACGATATAGGCTCAATAAATCTCGAATTTTTGACAATAAATAATTTTCTTTGTAAAATTGGGCCCTGGGCTAGCTGGGCAGTCTGAATTCACGCTTTAAATTCATAACAAGTGAAAGGAAAAAAAACAAATTATTTTACAAAATATATTTTCTTTCTCTACAAATAAAACATGTGTTAACATTCATAAATAAGGAAAATACATGACCCTGGAGAATGAACGAGTGACCTATGGGTTATTAAGCCAAGTGTTAAACTCTACCTTCTGGGGCCAGTTGCTTAAACGAGGATTAGACGCTTTACCAGGGGCCGCATTCACAAAATGGTGTATGACAAATAAATACTGTACGAACAAATAACATCATGTTAAATTATAGCATAAAAATATCTTACTATATTTTATTGTGGTACGTAATTTGTGAAAGTATCCACAGGCTGATGTCATACAATAGTGGATTAATAGCGCTTTGAACAACCAGCCCCTGAGCTATACGAGCTGATGACAGGATCACCCTATTAAGGATTGCCAATGTTTTAGAAAAAATTGCTGCCTCCACAGGGTCAATTAATGCGTTTCAATATAGTCAATTGTACTAACTTAGATTAAATAATGATAACAGTTACTCCCAGTACAAAGAGGTCCATTGAACTCACATATATTCAAAAATGATAACAGTTACTGCCAGTACCACAAAGTGACCAAATGTTACAATTTATCTATCACAGTCATAAATAATATCCTCATATAAAGTCTATATTTCTTAACACAGATAATTTAAAATAGAAATATACAATGAAATGAATGTATAGTATAATACATGAATAATTAATTACTCTATAACCAGTGTTACGGTTAGCAAAAACCAGTCAATGTCATGGTAATGTTATAGGGCTCTATCCTAAACGCTAAACAGTCCTAACAATGGTAACCAATGGTTACCAATTTGCAACCAACAGTTCGACATCTACAGATAATGTTTTACAAAATAATAAATAAGAAAATATCTCTGGATGTGTAAATTGCTATAATCGTTAGACAAATGAAAATTTGATGACATCATTTTAGATCCTTTGTGTCATAGTTTTGCTTTATTTACCCAACAACTAAATATTCAAGCCAAGATACAAATATTTGCTTCCAAGCAGTTTGTCTACACATCTATTTCTCATGCTTGTATGCCTCATTATAGAAGTTGTGTTATTTACTCTCTGTTAAACGCCCCATTCCATCCTATAAATGAGTTAAAGCTTAGAAAACAATAATATAAACAATAAGTCTGGTTAATTTCAAAATCACGAGCCTCGGTTTTTTTTTTTTTTGTGTGTGTGTGTTCACATGTGTGTTTTCAAGATGAGATATTAATATTTTGATGTTTTCTTCATTGAAAACCCAAGTAGACATGGCTTGCCCAAAAATGCATGACATACATATTGAGTAAGCAGATGAACAGCGATATTCCATATATGGAATAGGAGTAAAAAATATTTTTTCTGACGATTACATGTTTTTTCTTATTTTAAAAATATATTTTACAGTGATGTCTAAATTTTACCAATATTTTCTACACATTTTTGATTTTCTTCTTTATAAACCAGCATTTCCTGTTGTTTTTTTTTCTGTTATTTTTGCAGCTATGAATTCTAAGTTGTTTTGTGTAATATTTTACATATTTGGTGTATTTGTGTATAAATTATGTGTACAAAATACTCCAAAATACACAAGGTAGGCAGGTCAGGGTATTCCATATACGGTAAAGCTGTCATGACCAACGACCTCTGGATGACCTCAAAGTAATCCGATTTAACTACAGTTCTGACCAATGAATGAACATAGATGTTATTTTACAGTGTTACAGTAGCACATGTTAACAGACAGCTCTAAGGTGATTATAAGAAGGTTTTCCTGTGCTACATGTTAGAGGAACTAATCCAGCATTTAATATTAAAATGCTTGGATGGAGAAGTTAAGTTTTGGGCCCAGCTGCTCAAAACCCAGATTAGTTGCTAATAGCAGATTAAGGCACTAATCCAGGATTACAGATAGGCCTTCAACGTGAAGTGAAATCTAGGATTAAATTAAAAAATGTCTTGAACAACTGACCACTATTAGTGGTTATCGATTATTGTGTCCATATTTATGATAAATGTATTTATTAACATCGCTAGTTATCATCGCCTGTACGTATATTCCTCATCATCATCCGTCAAATCATCATCATCATCATCATCATCATCTATACCATCGGTGCTGTACATACCCTGAAACATTAATGAAACCAATCACACATGTACCTACTGTCACTTAGATTCAAGTGATTTTAGTGCAATTCAAACTGTTACCACTGTTAATTCTGTCCTCAATAAAACTTAACTGATCAAATTGAAACTTTACAAGCATATACAATCATGTAAGTTAAGCCAAGAGGTACAATTTTATCAATACATAGAGATTATATGTACAGTGCTTGATACATGACAATATATCATCTCAAATTGTCTCATGTGGGACTTCAGTATCAATCGAGCTCGAGGAGCGACCTGAGACAACGAGAGCTGATATAACGACACGTAACACACACTTTACATATAATCTGTTTATCATATACCTTCA
>JARFOD010067776.1:0-22615 GCA_031763545.1 Mopalia muscosa
AATATTTATATATGATGCCTGAATATGTGACACGAAACAATATGTTAGGAGGTAATTTTTTTTTCTTCAATAGGGGGAGGGGAATAGACCGTGTGTGTGGGTGTTTATCCATTGCAGCTGCGGTTGAAGGGAACTATCTCTTGTCTACGATGTCATGTTCGATAACGAGCCGATCTGTCCTGACGTCTCTATTTGGTCCCTTGTGATTCTCCTTTCATGTCTTGCTTTGTTGACATGCAGGGTCGTTTCCATCGTCCAACTGGGGTGGCACGCCCTCTTCAGAGTGGCATAACATAAACTCAGGCTTGCCTGCTCGGGAAGAAATGTATGTTTATAAAAATTTATTTTCTATGAGTATTCTCTTATCATCATGTGTATTTTCATGGTATAGCCTAGCATAGAATATTAATTTATTTGTTTATTTCAAAAGCAAATTGGTGTTTTCAACATAAATTATGTAATAACAAGTAAGAACTCCTTATTAATAACAACTTCTTGGTTAAAGCTAAGAAGTTGTTATCCATGAGGAATTCTTACTCGTTATTAACTATCCAACTTCTAAATGCCACTTAAACAACCTACAAATTATGTATACAAAATACTCTAGAATACAACGTGTAGGCAAATGTGTAATAACTCAATCGAACAGCTTGACATTTTATCTTTTAAACGTGGCTGCGAAAGTTAAACTGGAATAAAAAAAAATAGATTCTGGATATTTAAAACATGCTCTCATAGCCCAACGAAACAATGTAAACAATTTATTTAAGTGTGTTGATCGTTTGTTTGTTGTTTTAATATATAAAATATAACATAAATAAAATCTGCATTTATGAATTTATTCTGTCACTGAAAGCTTTGTTGTGTTAAAATAAATTTATTTAATTTCCAAATGCATGGTGTTTCTATTTTTACTGCTAAATTTCGTATTACTGGTGGACACGAAGCCAATCATTTGCGACGATTCGGTGCCTTTCTTTAGGGTCTGGTAATTATCTGTTGTTAATTGTTGACGTTATGGAGGACTGCATGTTTTGAGGCAAATGTTTGGTAAATGTTTGTGTCCAATCACCAAAAAGCCATAGTCATATCGGGCTTCTTTAATTAACGAAGGGAAATGCTTAAATATCTTCCATTAATATTGATATGTCGATCAACTTTACCGTACCCTACATATACAATCGCCGACATTTAATTGGCACCAGGCATGAGCTATTCGCCCACATATTTTTTTTTTATATAGAGAAGCTGCCGAGCTACATCCATCGGAAAACATTTATTTACTATGCATTGACTTTAGCTTTCGTGTTAAGGTCTCATTTGTCCACATGCACGCTGATAATATCCGCAGGGATATAATTGCATGGTAAACTGTATATGGAGTAAAGTCTCTTTTTTGCTTTATCCCAATATCATTTTTTTTAAATTGATTCTACTTCCTACGCCGAGAAATTGGCTCTAAGAAACACCCCGGCCATCTTGTTTTGCACTCTTTTATTTGCTGAGGTGCGGCGAATGTCGCCACAAACATTGGCGAAAATTAATGCGCGATGGTCTGGCAATGGGTATGAGGGTTTTCTTAGTCTCGTCCGCTACAGAAACTAGCGAGAATACAGTTGATCACAATATATGATAAGCCTATCAGCTATTTGCGAGTCAAGAAGGAATTGTTTGCGCCACGACTTACATTTGGAACAATCTTCAGTTCAAATAAAATCCTCAGCATTGTGTCCTTTTCATCTTAAAGGAATATAGGTGTTACCCAAACATCAGGGTAAGGCAATACATATAAAGCGTAGCATACTGCCTTTCTTTAATGGCCATAAGTAAACAACATTGAATCGAAAGCCTAGATTTAAAGAAACCAAATGAAGTAATGTCCGAGTTTTTACTAAGAGGAAAGATCAACCGATCCCAAGCCTTTAAGCCAAGACGAGAAGGCGCAATTGTGTTTAAATACCAATGCATAGCGGTCAACGACGTTCGTCTGTGTAATGAATAGGGAGGGATACGTGATATCGCACAGGAAATCTCATTCATTCGCATTTTCGAAAGTGTTGGTATGTATGGGTTAAGCGCGGTATTGGTAGCCAATTTTCAAGTGGCACGGCTTTGGGGAGTGTCGATGAGCAGTGAAACTGTGAATACCGATTTCGAAACTTTGCGAAACCTTTTAAAACTGAATTAAATATTACCCTAATCAGTCATAAACTGACAATCGGTAGTAAAAGTTGTGTATTATTTTAAAGTTGGTACGAGTTGTGCCCCTTTAAATAAAATGTTTGGTCCCTGTTATACGGAAACCATAGTAATTTGGATTTCTGTTTTATTCTTCTATTTATTTACTTTCGGTTTTACTTTTTCAGGCAATTCCAAACCATAACGTTTATTGGTTAAAAAAACAAAAATGTTACATTTTTGAAAACTTCAATGAGATCTTAATGCTAATAATAATGTGTCAGTACTGTCATTATTATTGTGATATAGTATTATTGGGACATTGAATGAATTATATGGCAATTTAAAAAAAAGTATACAAAAAATAAATAATAATAAAAGAAACAATAAAAAAAACTAAAAATCTTCTCCAACAACATAATGCGTATACACATAACAAAGGAATCCACAGGCTGTTAATCTTCCGCGTATACAACAGGGAAGGTTTCATGTCTGAGTCTGGTCCGATAAAAACGACGAGGTGAGTTAGCCTGGGGTGTTAATCATTGTACAAATCAGGAAAATTTTGTTCGTGGTCACACGGAAAAAATATGCTGTGATATCGTGTTTTCTGGTAATAGAGCAATTGATTTAAGGACCATTGCGATGTGTGCAATAATTGAACGCCGTTTGATACAGAATTGCACCAATCTAATTTAGACAATACAAATGACGGCCCTAATTTCGACCAGGGCTTAATCAGGCTAGTACAATGTTCGAAGGCACAAGTTTTACTCCCATCGGATCAATACTTACGTTCTATTTTATTAGATTCCTTGGCGGATTTCAACCTGCAAAAGTTTCCGAACTAGAACCAAAAATAACTAACCACTGTTAATTTTTTCTTTCTAAAGTTTATATGGAAAGAATTTAGTATTGATAACAGCTTCTTAATTGATTGGATAATCCGTTTCTATATCACTCCTGAGATCGTTTTCAACTACTTAAAAATAATCACTGGAATAAATTAAGTTTGTTTGATTGTTTGTTTGATTGGGGCTTAACGTCGTACTCAAGGGTATTTCACTTATATGACGACGTGCCAGCCCAATGGGTGAAGGAAACCACCCTCGACACCACTGGCAACAAACAAAGACAGGACGGGACAAATACAGTACGACAAAAACAGGACATAATACAGACGCCACAAACAGATCGGCTTCCTCTTCCCCTTTAGCTCTGAGAGCACCAGGGCAACATGAAGCTCCCTCCAACCGCCCACTGGAATAAATTAAGAAGTTGATATCCATACTTAAATCTTTCCATGCTTTATGTACTTTTGACTAGTAAATGTCACTTAAGAATTCTTGCTTTCTAAGATACAAAAAGCGTTAATTGCTTTCAATTCTGTGTCCCTCTATAGCCTACTACCATAACGGTAGTAATTTTCATACTTAAGCATATCTTACTCGAACACCAAATTACCTGATACGCAGTCGGAGAACTCAGTCCATTAACAGCGGAAAAATTTCCAGAAAGTGAGCCACGTTAAATGTAGTCCAATTTAAAAGTGTTTACATAGTTTCTGTTTAATAGCAGGGTAAACAAATTATAGCTCTGTTAGCCAATAAGTTTGTTTTATTTGTTTGATTGGGGTTTAACGTAGTACTCAAGGCTATTTCACTTATAAGGCGACGGATTGTCCACTTCCCTCTGCACCTGGCCTTATACTGTGGAAAACCAGCCCGCGATTGCCGGCCACAACATGTGACTCGCTCATCATACCTGATGGTCGTTAGCCAATAAAGATTCCAGATATCTATTCAACTAGTAAAATTTAGACAAATCGGAGTAAACAGAATCAAATGTAGATCAAATGTTAATCAAATGTAGGACTTAGCCAGAAATCACTGCCGGTTGTTCAAAAGCGTATTAACTTTAAACCATTATTGCACGACGGCACGTCGCAAGTAAATTTATTTATGACGTTACAAATTTAGGTCTGAGTTAACTTTTGAACAACCCAACCAAGGGAGATAATAAGTCTATATAGTCTCGCACACATTCTAACCATTGGAGCTCGTCGGTTTCTGATGTAGTTTACAATTCTGCATGGATTTTCTGGTGAGAATTGTCAACTATAAAGTAAGAAAGCGAGAAATCCAACAAGAAAACGATTTCAAAGATGATTCATTTAACCGAGAATATATGTTTAGCATCACGCCGTAATGTAATTAAAAATTATGCATGGAATTTCGGGTGAAATTTGTCAAGTGTAAAGCTATAAGAACGAGAAATCCACCGAGAAAAGAAAGATCATCCTTTCAAATGTATTATTTTTACCATGTCATGGCGTACAATTCCACAAAACAATTTCAATGATGATTGGCGGTGGTGGTGGTGGTTTAGTTGTATGGCGGCTCCATTCGGATGAATGATTTGCGCCATAACAATAGATTATAAAGTTGAACAAGACTTGATTTAAATATTAAATGATGATTATCTTAACCCAGTGTTTGTATGCATTATGTAGAGCATCACGTGGTGGTCTAAAATACGCAAGGGAGATAATTAACTATTTCGTGTCACACACATTCAAGACATGGAGGCTATCAGCTACCGATGTATTAAACAACACTGAAAGCAGTTTGGCGGAGATTTGAGGGGATATTCCAAATGCGATATAAATTACATCGGTGTATGGTTTTTCTTTTTTTCTATTTTTGTCCTGCCAAAAGTTTTCTTTTCACCTCATTTAAGTATGTCCAGCGATGAACTGATGGACAGATGTACATTTTCCAGAAACTGTGCTATGTCACACGTGGTCTGACTAAAAAGTCTTCACATTTTTTTCTGTTAAAGAAACCTCAATGATAAATTCCATTAAAACTGTCTAGTCATTGTGGTGCCATTTTTAAACAGATGGCAAACTCATTTCCCCAATTCTCACTCAATTTCTCACTGCAGATTATGTTTTACAACACTCGACACTCGATTCGAAACGAAACCGTTATCTTTTTTTTTTCGTGCCTCTCATAAATTTCATATCTGACACGGACATGTTTTTCCTTTTGGTGTCTCTTCGTCGTTGTGCACTTTAAAGCTCACTTCATGCCAGCCAGACTCTGCTCCAGCGTCCGTCATTGAAAATACGCTCAGCTGTAAGTAACGGTAAAAAAGTGTTAATTTTGACTTTAAAAAAAAAAAAATTCAGAAATCTTCTTTTCGTAATCTTGATAATGCACAACTTTGACAAAAAATTAGTTTTTAAGAATGATTTTTTTTAGATTTAAATTGTAAAATGCGTGTCTCAAAGATTAGGCGTATCGAACAGCGGAAGGGATTAACGTGATTTTCTCACCTCAACTGACTACCTGCTGACTATTACCACAAACCCATTAGCGAAAGGCCAACAAATCAATTGCATGACTGTGCGGATGTGTGTTTGAAATGAACAGTAGAAGTGGAGAAGAAATGTTTGTGGGTAGTAGAACACACATTTATAAGGACTACTCACGCCCCCAGTAGGACTCCTACTGATAGTCATTAACAAAGGTGTGAACGAAATCTATGATGCCGACGTCATTCAAATTTCAGAGGTAAAACTGCCATTTAAAGACATTTTTTTTAAACAATTTTTATTAAAAAAATGTATGCAATAGATAAAAGTCTTTTTCGCCTTTTCATTCAATTAAAAAAAAATTGTTGGGAGTGATCGTAAAACAAATCGAAGTTCGATCATTTACACACGTTTAGGCTGTTTTCTCAGCTTTTGCTTTTCTTGATTTTTATCATTTTAATCGTTTATTTCTCGTAAACTACTTGCAGTTAGTTTTTTAAATTTGGCACACACAATCTTGAACCCATTATCTAAAAACCTTCATGCAGGTTTTTTATATTGATTTTCATTTGACGATATTTATCAAATATTTGTTAACGCGCAGATTTTTAAGTTTTACGTATGCTTTTATCAATTTCACAAAAACTAACTTGAATTTAAAAAACATCCCTTTGATAGTATTTTAGTTTAAATACATTTCCACAAAGACATACAAGTTTGGAAATAAAATTCCAAACAGTGTGAGAAAAATAAGAGTAACAAACAAGGGTCCACGTTAAAAAAATTATTTGACGTTTTTCTGGATTAATGCTATTATAACATAAAATGTATCATAATATGATATTATATTTAGAATTTTGATCGGCTTCCTATTGTCCACAAAGCTTCTAACGCGACAGGAAGCTTCCTCCAACCACCCGCAGCACAAAAGTGAAACTTGCGCAAGAGAATATTGGCCTTCATACAACGTTTCTTTATTTGAGCCTCAATTGACTCACCAGCTTTGGATGTAGAGTTTCGAGAAGATGTTTAGCTAAAGTTTGAAAAGAGAGTCCAACGTTATCTCCCGTCACGGCACTTGTCTCAAAGAACTCCATCACTTGCTGCATAGCTGCTTCCTGTGGGACAGAAAATGATTTTTGTTCAGAATCAATTTGCTGTCAGGGTTAGTCATCTACGCTAATCAAATGTTTTATTAAGAGATATGCCCCATTACAACCCTTGGCGAACCGAAAAGTGATGACCAGAATATAAATGCATACAGTTGATGGTTGCATGGGAATTCGTAAGCGTCCAATCTGACCACGTGTTACGAAATTATCAATATTGCAGATAAGTTGCAGGCACATAATGATTCTTCGCATGTAATCGTAAAAGGTTACCTTGATAATTTTTTCGCCAAGGGGACGTACTTATAGATGTTGATTTTAGCCGCTCGGTCAGCGAAAGAATGTAAGGTTTAGTTATTTGGAAAATCACTGTTGCTTGAAAAAGATGAGAGGTATCGAGCTATCCTTTATTTATGGCTGTAAATGGCGCATGTTTATATGCACGAAGTTATGGGATTGCGGATTGGTCAATTATTTTGTACTTATTTCCTAGCCAATCAAAATGCCACGAATAAGGGACTCCCATTTAGACGTATTTACAAATTGCACTCTTAGCATGAACCTTTGTTGACATTTCGCTACTACATCGTAAAAGATGTGGTACGGTGCCAATTTAGTGTCCGTTTTAGTATTATGGCTAGATGTAAGTTACGGTTTTGTTACAGTGGTAGTGTTAGGTTCATGGTTAACTTTTGATTGAGGCTTAGTATTAAACTAAAATCCCCGTGCATGTTGTCTTGCATTCTGCAGTCAATCTTTGACGAAAAGGACCGGATGTCCGGATGTCGTTTGCATAATATTTTAAAGGTGTATGTGATCGGATATTGCATGATATCTTGTAATTATAAAAACCTGTCTGAATTAAGGGATTTTTAAGACCTTCATGGAGAAAAACAAAGGGAAAAGTAAAAGTTTTTTTTATTCTAGTTTATTTTTAACATCAGGGTTCAGTACCCATGACAATTAGGCGGCGTAGAAGGATGTACCATCTACAATCAATTTGTTAAAGCCGCTGATAGGGTAGGACGCCTTTGCCGCAGATGACCAGAAAAGGACGCACTATAAATTACTCTATTACAAATAACGGTTCTATACAAAATAAAGACGATGATTTTATATGGAACCATTACGACAAAAAAGGGTTCCTTGATATTATAATAAAGGGAGAAATACTTAGAACAGTTTCCGTGTGGGTTCCATCCAGAATCACAAAGAGTTCCACCAGAGCCCGGACAGAAGAACTTAAAGGGTTTCATTGGAGCCATATGTTTCTGAGAGTGTAATTGGGCCCTGCCATTTTAAGCTTCCCACTGGTTGTTAAACTGGTCGCTTTTGATCAACTATATCGGGATCTAATCAAACTTTTTATGATACTTTCAACTAGAAATTAAGGCTTGTAGAGTATTTTGTTTGGATATTTAAAAGCTAACTTTCTTCTGACCATCCTTAATATTATGGTTGATTATAACCAGTGCAGTTTGAATATTATATATATTTCTTGCGTAAACGCTCTATAGAATAGAACACTCGACGCCGATATTCTATTTATAGTTTATATCATGAATACAAACATACACACAAAAACCGCTGGGAAAATAAAAACCATGTAATTGATGCAATATATATTTTTTTAATTTGTTGTAATTTAATAAAACCAGTGGCAGTTATTTAAATAACAACACAATGTTAAATACCACCTCCCCTCCCCTCCCGCCCTCCCAACCCACCCCCACTCCATGCAGAATTTACAACATAATTAGTTCAGACCTGAATTTCAGGAATGAAAAAAAAGGAATCTAGAGGAAAATTAAATTATAGGTTTATGACTGTTACCTCTTCCCCTCGTTGTGTAGAAACCCGTCGTTGAGATTGTAGATCAGCTTTGTTACCTATCAACACGACAGGTAATGTTGCTGTGGAGTTGGCGTCGTAACCAAGTTCCTATATATCGACAAACAAAATACCTCTGGAGTAATATTTTAATACCAAACAGTTTTTAAAAATATTTAAAACTTGCATATTTTAAGTCATATGATTTGCTTTGTAGGTTTAATTGTAATTGGGTTTTAGGCTGTACTTTCTAGATATGGGCTCGTCTCAAATGGGACTTTTTTGTCAAATCACTTGATCAACGAGATTTCACGCTATCAATTGTACATCTGGGTATAAGACACTTTTTTATTTTTTATTTTTCTATCAAAGGTCGGGCCAAAAGATGTCAACAATTCCGCCCAGTCCTTTCAGTGTACATATTAGTGTAGATAATTCGAAAACACATGACGTAATACTAGAAATAGAAAAAAATCGTGAAGGAAATATTATTTTTTATATTTTTTTTAATTATATAATATTGTTCTCTTTGGATCATTATTTCGTAAAAAACAAAATATATAATTAACTCAGAGTATCAATAGAGAGCATGACGTCATGGTAGAATATCAGTATTGTGTTCAGGGGAGATAATTCGTTTTTTTTAGTTATTGTTTCAGCAACGAAAACCTACCAGCCGTATACAGTCACACCAAAATTGAATAGCAGCTAGGGATTGTGGGTCTGTGACGTCATACACTAGTACGGCTCCCTGTCAAAATATAAATGTACATTTAGACCAGTTCACCTATACATTTGACTATAGATAACTCCTCATATTCACTACATGCATGCAACAGATACACACTGGTAGGATAAGAAGGACCTGGAGCCGAGGTTATAAAAGTCCTTGAGTATGTCCAAAAAGATATTTCATGCTCAGCTGAGTCTACCCCGGAGTCTGTTCGAAACCCGAGGTTATAAAAAGGAACGCTTTCTATGTTCAGCTGAGCATGAATCGCGAGCAAGCTTCGAACCATAATCTCAAGACCGTATCAAGGGAGGGCAGAGTTGTTTTCAATAATGGCTGCAAATGACTTTTAACGTAGGCTACCCTTTTCGATTCGATTTCGAAAATTAGACGTTTATAATGGTTTTAAAAAACTTTTATCAGTGACAAACAAAATGGCCACAAAGCAACCGACAAAATCTGCGTTGTGCACTTTTATCTTCATTGACAGAAAAGCTCCCCCAACAGCGTGCTCAAGGATTGGAATATGCATTGATTTTGTACTCCGCTGAATACGTGCTCAAAACGTTTTATAACCACAAAATTGGAGCTCAACTCAGGGGAGTACGATCTCAAGAGTTTGAGCACAGACATCCTAAGCCAGGACTACGTTTTATAGTGCGCTTGTCGTCCGGCAAATAACTTATGCTCAAGTTTTGTATTACCCCGGTCCCAGGATGGGTTCCTTAAACCCGCGGCATCACATCAGTCGCAGGCATAGCTCTAGTTTTTGCCACGGTAGGCTTGTAAAGGCTTAATCCGCAATGTTGGTAAAATAAAGAGGAATACATTTTCTAATTAATAATAATAAAATCTGAAGCTTATAAATAGTCGTGGTGTATTAAGCAGAAGTAATTTACCGGACGACAAGCGAACTAACAAACGTAGTCCTCGCTTATGATGTTATTATTACTAATACAATTTTATTTTTTGTATATAACACTGTATTTTACGAAGTTTACCCATAGTTTATAGCATTTTGCTTAACCTCCACCGGAGATCAAACTCAGACATCTGGCTAGCAATACAAATATATATTTTGTTGCATATAACTATGCATTTCATAACCATCAAGTACCATCTAGCTTTCTAACGCAGACTGGGAACTTTGGATTAAACTCGCACCATTACTGTCTTACCAGGAATCGACGAAGGTGCTCTCCCTTTACAATAATCCATAAGGTGCATACAAATTTGAAAATGGGCTAAGTAGGTCAACATAAAATAGAACAGTTTTATTCATTTAATAAATGATTAAACTTGTTAGCATCTTTATAATTTGTTTGTTTGTTTGTTTAATTTGGGTGACTGTTTCCTTTAAATAAGGCAATTGAATTGATGTACAGCTGAATGATATCACAGCATAGTGCCGGTGTATTTATACAGCTGTAATTCGTCTCGTTACGACTGCACAATTTACGCTGTTTTAGCGGATATCACTACATGTAGACATTCAAAATGGCACTAGGTTTATGGCCAAGCGGGCTGTACGTAAGGCATGAAGGTAAGTCTGCTTCCGGTTTTAATCAAATGATAACAATGCAGAACTGTAGGCATAAAACGTGTGAGGTCACTTACGTTTGATTCTTTGTAGTATGATCGAGTCAATGAACGGAATCTTTCTTGTCCTGCGGTGTCCCTATGGCGGGAAAAATATGTCGTAAATAGAACTTTTCAACACATGCTTCCATAAAATTCGTCTTGATGAAAATTGTTTACAGGTGAATAAATGACAGAGAGTAATTCCCCTACGATATTTAACAATTGTTGGTATGTTTTGGTAGGAAAGTGACAGTGTAAAAGGTAAACAAATAAGAACTTTTGAGCTGGGGAATGTGAATTAATATAAAGTTAGACACTAGGAATATACACGCTCGAATAATCTCACCACGACATTATCACCGGATATAACCAAATATTCCTGTTTCCGAAGGCCCGTTGTTTCTTAAACTACACAGGAAATATCGGGTGATTTGTGATTACTTTTTCGTCATTTTTCACTATCCAATCGACATAAAATCAAAGAAAATAATATTACCAAAATGTATCGATTTGTAAGCTTACCATGAGGCTTACTTAGGAGGTGTCACATTTATTTACTAAGGTAACCCGTCTATGCCGTTTGTTACCTCCAAATACCATCTAGTTTTCAGCACGGATTGTATACAAGGCATGGAGGGAATGCGGAGAGTATTCTAATCAAATACTGCCTAAGGATATCATTTTGTGAGAATATTCGCGTTTGTATGCAACATTGAAGGGGCATTCTTTTTTTCGTAATATATATCACTGATGGTGTGTTTGTGAGACTTATAGGCTAATTAGTAGCACGATATCTGGTTTTAGCCTTTGGATTAGAAGGAGTGTTTCATATAAGGGAGATAACTCGCATTGGCACACTGAGCCCTTTAAACGCTATTCGCGGACCAACGTCGGGATTTCATACGGAGAATCCTAAGGTATTACTGAGCCATCCTTTCGCTAATAGTCCCCTGTGTTTGGTCATTTTTATTAAAATACGTTTACACCATACATTCTCCAAACTTTAATTCACACTGAAGTGTGGAAGGGAAATACTCCAACATTTGCTAAATCAAAACCTTGAAATCCAAGAAAATTAAAAAAAAACATAGTTGATGGGTGAATTAATTCTATGCATGAGGGTTACACTGTGCGGACGGTTTAAATGAAAAAGACTGATGTAAAATCATGTTTTGCAATGACGTCGACGTTGAAAACGAATACGTTAATGCGACTGCTGGAGTCACAAAAATCCCCAAAATATGCATCAACAGCATTACAAAGATGGCTGACAAATCGTCACATCATGTTGGAACAGTCTGAATAGACCCTGCATCAATGTTACACTCACAATCTCTATACCAGAAGATAAGCATACCGCTTGTCAATTCGTCAGACATGTAGAGATTTGATTTTCAAATTTGAGGTTACTTTGCCAGAAGAGAGGGCAGTGAACATTTGATAAATTCACCATCATTTGTTGTGAAAGATGATGCTGTAAACCTTTATATAATAAATGAATTGTGGAATAATATCGTCAAGCAGTATTACCTGAACAGGTCATATCCAAACCTGCTTAAAAAACAATGAAACTTAATTTGGACTTGACATTGGATTTCAGGTTATTTCACTTATAGGCTACGATGGTGTGCCAGCATGAAACCAAAACCTTTCTGAATGGCTAACATCTTTGATTTTGGTTAAATTAAGAATCGATCATCGGCTGGGTGTATGGATAGATCTTGCCCTAGTTTTTTAAAAATATTTATACACGCGCTTATTTGAAAATCGTAGGAACAAGAAGATAAATAAAGTGTGCAGGTCTAATTATTTAACAATTGAATGCAACTGTACCAAGACTAAAATATAGACATTTTTACTTCAATGGGTCCCATTTTATAGCAACAGATAAAGTGCAAACAAGTGTTGACGGTTAAAAAGTTTGGTGAAGTCCATCTACGCTGTTATGCGACGAATATCACTGCGCGCTGAAAGCTGGTTTCCGAAATAACGGAAACCCGACAAGATAGCTAGGTGATACCTTAGAGTGGGAATCCCCACAGGTAGGTCCGCGATTAATGTTTAAAATGGGACTTGTGCGTAACCCTTCTCTAAAACTCAAATCTATACCATAAAGTTCTTCGGCGTGGACTAACAGTTAACAGTACAAGACGTTATCTCTCTACAGGAGTAATTCCTTGGCCCTTTCAATCAATTATTCGGGGACATGGAGTTACACACTAAACAAATGAATGTAAGACTGTAACGTAAACTTACCATAATTCCAACTTTACTCTGACGCCTTCGATGTCAAATATATGAGTCATATAATCAAACCCTAAAACATACAATTGGTGCTGTTTAGAGCTCGTTGCTTTCAGAAGTCTTTAATTTGTTTGTTTGTTGGTTTGCTTGCTTGCTTGATTGATTTCTTGCTTGCTTGCTCGATTGACTGATTGACTGATCGATCTATCTATCGATCTGATTGATTGATTGATTTATTGATTTATTGATGGGCAGATAACAATGTTCATAAATTAAAATGAATGGTACATTAACGCATAAAAGATACATGCATGCACATATGTTAGAATCTGCATACATGTAAATAAATAAATAAATAAATACGTTTTTGCGTTTTTACCTCATACAACAAATTAAAATAAACCCTTTTATTGAAAAGCGATTGATTCACTGGTTGATTGATTAGCCGAGGCTGCAGTCCATACTTAAAGTTACTATATGCATACGAGGGCATGTCAGGCAGCCAAATAGGCGTACGAAACAGCCCGATGCCATGTGGAATATCTTTCGAGACTTTCCGTACCGATACAGTTATCTCGGAGGTGAATGGAAGCAATAATACTACACGAAAACGTGTAATGTTAACCGCCAGATGTTTTGTGCGCATGCGTCGAAATCAACCAAAGTTTTCAGCGGATTTGCATTTAAAAACAAAACGCATCAAACAAACCCTTTTCTCGCGCAAAATCACTTTCAAACAAAACTCTTTTCCTTTTCTATGTATATCTTGTTGCAAATAATTCACATTTCGTCCGCTGTAAGTATTTTAATAATAATGTAGCTTGAATGACGTAATCATAACAACAAAAGAACAAGGTTTATAGTTTGATAGATCAAGCCTATCTGGGAAAAGGGGTCCACTCAACACTGCTAACTATTTTAACAAACTGCTAAAGTCAAATTGTATGGGTAATTACATTGTGATTTATTTATACATGGAAGAATGTATATTTCTGTATTATTCTTTATCCTGTTATATACTTGGGCTTGAACATCTACTTCATATTATCGTACGATATGTCATAAGCCTGTCTATGAACTTTTCAGAGAATTCTCACCTTAAACAATTATTTCTTTTTAGATGTCAAGATTATATATCCTATAATGTTAAAAAAAGTGATTTAGATGTAATTGTTCACGATATAAGCGTTCAAGCTTACTGTGATCATGTCATTTAAAATAAAGCTTTAAAAAAAGAACAGTCTTCAGACGTAAAAAATTAACACCTGGATATCTCAGTCCTATGATGAAAATAAATCTATGCGAGTTACCTCCCCTGAAACGAAACATTCCATCAGAGATTTATTGCGGAACAGAAATGGCTGACGTTGTTCAGACATGAGCCCGATACGTCACCATGCAAGACATATAGCAACACAATAGCACTGAGAACAAATATAAAACGCAAACAATCACCTATAGTTGGCATCGGTCGCCTGTCAGGTGGCTCCCCCTGGAGGAAATTTAGCAGCGCCGTCTTTCCAACAAACGTCTCACCAAGAAGGACAACCTTGTAAACCACATCATGATCCTCGGCTTTCGTATTCCACATTTTTTGTCATATATAAAAGTACTGCTGTTGTTGTTGTCGTCAATGTAATTGTTGTCGCTGCCGTAGGTGTAGTTGTTGTTGTTGTTCTTGTTCTTGTTTATTTATCCATACTTGTTTTGATGGGATCTAGCAGATCACCTATTGATCACAAAAAAAATATTTTTAAAAAACATTTATTGTTGATTATTGCATCATTAAACGAAAGTTGTGTGGAATTTTGCATATATTTTGTTATCTTGGTTGTGTTTTTTACTTCCTTTGGGTTTTAAATTATGTCAAATTGAGTATACGACTAATTCAGTGAAAAGAAAAACAATCACAAAGGTGCGAGTGTATAGCGGAGTCCATATCTAGCTCACTACGTCTGTGGAATGTGTGTCACGTACGACAAGATAAACTTGTCGATAACAGTTGTTGTTCGTGCTGTAAGTATATTTAATTGTAGTTTTAAATCGGATTTGGTGTTACTTCATTTATTTGATTGCGTGAAATAATGCACCCTTGAGAGCACTTACATCGCAGATAAGGCAGAATATATCAGACTAAAACTTCACCACAGACTGGCTTCATGTTGGCCGTAGGCCTACTGAACGCTAAGAAAAACGTAGGCCTATCGATAACAATTGTTTTTTGTGTTGCATGGATATTTGTTTAATTGCAGTTTAAGTCTGGCTTCGTACGTGTTATTCACTAGGAAATTGCGTACCAGTAGTCTAATGGATGCCAGATTCCACCCTTGAGAACTTGTCGATAACACTGGAAACAAATGCAAGGCAGGACCATCATAAGCTACCCAACTAAAACTCCACACAGACTAACTTCATGCTGGCCCTAATGAATGGATCTTTATTGTATATAGGCCATAGATCAGAAGACAGGATAGACATGATAAAATGTCAACATAATGTTTTAAATAAATGTGTATCGAAAATTAGGGATCGCTTCAAATTCAACATTATGATTTTCAATGCATTGTGACGATTATCCATAGACAAGCAATAACGTCAGTATTTTATGTTGATATAAGCATATTCAATTTTGGCCTATTTAGACGTGTCAACAGTTTTGGTAAATCTAGTAGTTCATATGTATAGCCTAATTCAGAATCGGGATGTTAATTATACATAACTCTCAAATTTTGGTTGCAAACGCAAAACTTTTCGTTCTTTCTGAAATTCAGCTTACATGCCTTGTATTCGGTTGACTGTGATTGGATAATATCCAGCACCTTGCGTCATTATCCAATCACATCAAACCGAATACATCGCTCGTAGGCTGAATTTGAGTAAGAACTAAAAGTTATGTGTTTGCAAGCAAACTTTGACAATTATAAATAACTAACGGTAAAATCACAATTCTGGGTAATTATTTGAAGAAGAATTATACGTCTCACACGGACAGGCGCGATTCTTGGAGTAAGGTGCACGATTGGCTTTTCTCATACCTTCTCGCGTTATTTGTAATCTACAGGCAGTCAGTCAACGTGTAATCTTTAGTCACGTGATCAAGTCACGTGATGTTTTGCCTAGAATAAATGACAATAAAGCCAGTAGTGCACCTCAATGGATTTTCCTGTTTTTATGTGACTAGTGGACTTAAATCGGTTCAATTTCACCACGGTACAAGCTTGGTCGACCTCAGAGTGTCATCTCTTCCTATTGTCTTCCTAATAGATGACAAGTTAAAGGACAAGTTACTCCTTCCAATCGCCTGCTCGGGAATCGTGGAAATTGAACCAAACTAATTGATTTGTTTGATTAGAGATGTGCCACGTACTTGATGCTATGTCAATCAAGTGATGCCTGACCAACCCTGACGGTGGCGAAAACCACCCTCGATGTCACTGGCCGAAAACAATACACCCGCTCGCCAACCAACTTTTCTAAAGCATTATTGAACACTTTCACGAAAGGTTGTTCGACAAAAATGAAATAGCCCAATACAATTTGTAATCTTAATAGGATAGGCTTAAGATGATTTTAATGTCGTAGAATGTGTTTTGAAAATGATCCCATACCTTGTGCAAAATGAAACGCCGTTTCGAGAGATGCCCGGTGTTATGTCAGATACTTCCTTCCTAATTTTTTGTTGACAGTACTCCGTGGGTTAAATGATCATCCACGAGGAGAAAATGTAGAATAAACGGAAATAGTAACTTGATAATAGAGGACATATGGTTAGAATTTCAAACTGATACCAAAACTAGGGCACTTCTCTGTAATCTACATTTGAAAATACAGCTGTCAGTCCTGTTTTACAATACAATTTTACCTTTTAGATATTTTGTGATTCACGTAAAATTTGTGGAAAAGTGTAGATCGTTTAACTGGAGTGTATCCACTTATCCATTTAATACACACGTTCTATTACTTATCTGAAAAGAAAATGAAAGAAAAGCCCAAACAAAACCCGCCATCGCGAACACAAAAGCCAATATACGCGCCCTCATTTGACAAAAACCTATGCGTATCTCTAAACGACACAACGTTTATATCTGTGTCCTCATTTGACATAAACCTACGCGTATCCATAAACAACACAACGTTTATATCTGTGTCCTCATTTGACATAAACCTACGCGTATCCATAAACAACACAACGTTTACATAAACTTACGCGTATCTCTAAAGGACACATCGTCTTCTTTGCGTCCTTATTTGACATAAAGTTACACGTAACTTCTAACGACACAGCGTTTATATTCGGTCCCAATTTAACATAAACCTACACGTCACTCTTAACTACACAGTGTTTATATATCTGCGTCCACATTTGACATAAATCTACACGTCAATCTTAAGACAGAATGTTTATATCAGCGTCTCCATTTGACAAAAACCTACACGTTACTCTTAACGACACACCGTTTATATCTGTGTTCCCATTTGACATAAAACTACACGTCAATCTTAAAGACAAAACATTTATATCAGCGTCCCCATTTGACATATAACTACACGTAACTCTTAACCACACAACGTATTTACCTGCGTCCCCATTTGACATAAAACAACAGGTTACTCTTAACGACAGAACGTTTATATCTGCTTCCCCATTTGACATAAAACAACACGTTACTCTTAAAGACAGAACGTTTATATCTGCGTCCCCATTTGACATAAAACTACACGTCAATCTTAAAGACAGAACGTTTATATCTGCGTCTCCATTTGACAAAAACCTACAGGTAACTCTTAACCACACAACGTATTTATCTGCGTCCCCATTTGACATAAAACAACACATTACTCTTAACGACAGAACGTTTATATCTGCGCCCGCATTTGACATACAACTACACGTCAATCTTAAAGACAGAACGTTTATATCTGCCTCCCCATTTGACATAAAACTACACGTCAATCTTAAGCCAGAATGTTTATATCAGAGTCTCCATTTGACTAAACCCTACACGATACTCTTGATGACACAGCGTTTATATCAGCGTCTCCATTTGACAAAATCCTACACGTTACTCTTAACGACACAACGTTTATATCTGTGTTCCCATTTGACATAAAACTGCACGTTACTCTTAACGACACAACGTTTATATCTGCATCTCCAGTTGACAAAAACCTACACGTTACATTTAACGACACAACGCTTATATCTGTGTTCCCATTTGACATAAAATTACACGTCAATCTTAAAGACAGAACGTTTATATCAGCGTCTCCATTTGACAAAATCCTACAGGTAACTCTTAACCACACAATGGTTTTTATCTGCGTTCTTATGTGACACAAACTATCATGTATCTCTTAACGATGCAACGTTTATATCGGAGTCCTCACTTGACTTAAACCTACAAATATATCTCAACGACACAACATTTATATCATTAATGGGGATGTCGAAACTCAGAAATATTCCGTCTTATCTATTGATTGGTTGATTCTGTTTTTATTTTGTCCTCTCAGTTGGTAAATTAGAATATTATTAAAACAAATCGAAATACATGATTAACTTGCATATGGTTGGCCCAGAAGTGAAAGGGCGAGAAATTTAGAATTTATTTAAAGTCATTGCAGTAGTACAGTGGTCCTAAAAAGTTGAACGATATCTGAATGATACAATTTTCAAAAAGATTGCCAGTTGAATTCATATTGAGCACTGAATATCACCCGAAGGAGTTAATTAGGCACGTAATCGCACTCCACTCATATGACGACTGATTGTTCAATAGTCAGTCTGTCTTATTCAGATACGGTGAAAAAACCGGGAGATTTGTCTGACTAAGGTTTCACTCGACGTGGAAGGTTACCTCATTCACATGACGGCATACTAGCGCAATTGGCGAGAGGAAAAAACTCAGCACAGTTAACTACCTGAAACTGCGATAAGACAGGCAAACTGCAAGACGCGACACATACAGATAAGCTTCTCATCGACCCGGGCACTAGGGACAAGTTGCTAAAAAAGACGATAAGCTGCTTACACCAGATTAAATCGCTAATACCGGGCTAGAGGTAGATTTAAAACATGACGTTACGTCATCTTATAGCCAATTGAACCAAGGCAACCGCCTCCAGCCTCCCTCCCGCAACCATCCGAAACCAACACCGTGGTTTCCGAAGCCACCTCACGTGACTCTCTTGAACGCGTAAGCAGTATATCTAAGGAAGATCACAAGTCTGACGAAACGAAGGTCGCAGGCCCTAGGTCTATAATAAATTGTAAAATCGTGAATTAATCATGGAGTGCAGTTTATTTTAGGACAACATTTTCGACAAAATTTTAAATGATTCAGAAACGAAGAACAATTAGGGCCAACAATCTTCTAACCAGTTAGGTATTTTAGATCTTTCTTCTGAGACAATAGACAATCCCAGGTACTGCGTGTACTGGTTGCTAAAAACAAATTGATACAGTTAATCGGTTATATATTTATTTTAATAACATAATATCCTCAAAACATTGAACACGATGTTACATAGGTCTGCCATTTTTTCTTTTAATGACCCCAAGCATCGGTCCGTTTTCGTCGAAAAAACCTGACAAATAAAAACAGCTGTTTTCAAATGGAACAAAACTGTCATCAATCGGCTGTTCTGAATGAAACCTGTTAGGTACAAAACATTGAACACGATGTAACATGGACACAAATACCTAAAATTAACCGATCCTTAGTTACAGGTATCTATTCCATATTCAATGCCAGTACTGTTAAATTTGACACGGGGTGTGTAGATTAGACCAGGATATATATTGTTTTTATCTGAATGGTCAATTCCTATAACAAAATATCGAAAACTGTACGTACCTTTTGCGGTTATATCTTAAAAGAATTTACCTTGCAGATTAAGTTATATCCTGGTGTAAATCATGCCCCTTGTGTCAACTTTCAAAGAGAATATCTATTAGATAAATAATGATCGAATTTAAAAGGAATTTGAGACAATGTCTTACTGCCAACGACTTTATCTAAGCAGGACTACCCTTTTCACGACGTACGACGGAAATAAAGCATAAATAAAAACAGGAAATACTACGAAAAATATTTTCAATTTTATTTAGTCTCTCTTCATATTTATAAAACTGCTCCCAGTTGCTGGAAAAAGTATTATTTGTAAACAGTATAGATTTAACAGCTTTTAAGTTTGAAAACATTTGAAGTATTCAACGTTTTATTTTATGCTTGTTTATTTGTTGTTGTTGTTTTTGTTGGTTTTGTGTGTGGGGTTAGGGTGGGGTCTTGTTTCCAATTTGCTCTTTAAATGAAATTACTTTTTAACAGTCACCTTTTTATTTTGTATTTTTTCATGTATTGCTTTAACAAATAACCACATTTTCAGTCCCCTTTCGTTGAAAACTGATACTTTTAAATCCAAATTTACTTACAGGCCTACTTATTCTGGTCGGCTATTCTGTTTTGGGGGTCATATAATACACAGCGGGAAGTTCATTTTACAACTCGAGATTAAAATCCATTTAAAACAATTTCGCTGGGCGTCAAGGCCATGAGTTGATTCGTCAGTTGTAATAAAACTACATCTCTTTACCAACGTGATGCATTTTTTTAAATATCTGACTTTAATTGTTATTTAAAGTTTAGAGTTTTTTTTATTTTTCTATTTAAACTTTTAATTCGAGAAAGTTTTTGTAATGTTTACTTGTTAATCCATTTCTTAAAGTTCAGGGTACCTCAAATAAATTGTCAAATTTGCTATATATGTCTTCTATTGTTGCGTTAAGCCCTTTCACTTTATGTACAAGGTACTACGACTGTCCGTAAACATTGCCAAAATCTATGTGTGTATTAAAGATAAGTACATACATTCCGATGGTATTATTTAACCTGACACCTGTTCATATTTACACTGTAGACATTGTAGATACAATTAACAGGTCAATTCGACACTGTTTCCGAGGCCTTGTAATTTTCAATAAAAAATATATATATTTGTTTAATAAATGAAGAGAGAAAAATTGCCTCCACCGGGATTCGAACACGGGCCTTTGGGTTACATGCCATATAAATATATTTTGAATAAATGCAGGGAGATACGTATGCTTGGCTCCAGCAGGATTCGAATGCAAGCCCTTTGGTTTACAGTCAATATACATATAGTTTAAATAAATGAAGAGATACATATTTGATTGCCTTTACCGGGAATCAAACCCGATACTTTACTATATATATAATACCCGTTATCCAAAAGTTCATTTGTGTTTAAAAAACAAAATGCGACCATAGGGCCTACATATGCGTAATTAAATACGATATTTTATACCAAAGTTTGTCTTATATTCTTGATTAAGACTTAACGTTGTACTCAAGGAAGTTTCATATGACGAAGGATTGGCAATTTCTCACACTGTTACTTGTTTATGTATGGTGGAAAATCAGCAGGAAACACCGGCATATGCCCCCCTCCCCCACCTCCTACCAGATTGCCTGAGTTACATCGTGTGACTCACGCACAAAGCTGACGTCGACAGACTGACGTTAAGCTGTGAATGGTACATCGATTCAAGATAAGTAGGCCGACACGCTAACCACAACCGATCTGTTATCGGTTCTGTTATCAGAATAGGATTGATCGATATTTAACGTCACGGGATATTTTATCTATGGAATAAATAATAACAAAGTCCATACTGCAGTTAAGGAGCACGATTGACATTTCAAATAGATTCTCATGTTACATATCACCTAGGCAGTCAACCAACGTGTTATATATTTAACGTCAGGGGATGTTTTACCTAGACTAAATGATAATAAACGGTCCACCGTATTGGTCATTGTTGTCAGCTTTGACTGCTATTTCATCCGCCTATTGGTCTTACACGCCATCATAAGAGTAAATTAACATTAAGTATAAGTTACACTTCCCGAAAACATACGAACAAGCACATAAACGTATGGCCCTCCGTATATAGCCTCCCCCTCAGCACCTCCACCCCACCTAATAACAATCAATAAAAATAAAATGTGAAGGATATAAATAATTATCAAAATTGCAAGTAACAACTATGACTGCCTGTACACATAAAGGTGCACCATTGGCTTTATTATCATTTATTCTAGGTAAAACATCACGTGACGTTAAATATAATACATTGGATGACTGCCTGCACTTGACAAGTAACGCGAGACTTTACGAGAAAAGCCAATCGTGCACGTAACTCGTAACAACCATGTAACAAATGATGGTTAATACAGTTTGGTCCAGTTTGAGTTCAACAGAAATGTTCGGGCTGAATAAACATGATGAAACAAATACCGGCTCTCCAAACGTTACTTTATCAAAGAGTAATAACCTCATAGGGTTGACTTGATTTACGAGCAGCGAGAATCACGCGAGGTTCGGCCAATTGACGTTTGGGATAATCAAATAAATGTCTTATCATGATAAGTCATTTGACCTTTTGTCCTCAAAATATTTTAGATGTAATTACCTCCCTTAGATAGATTATAACCCATTCTCTTTCGCAGGCATATTCATTATAAATCCCTGTATCTCGGAAATACTTATATGTAGGCTGATTTATTCATAACCCATGCTAAATCTCTTGTTAGCTACATT